>PVIU01018481.1:0-38944 GCA_004026605.1 Ondatra zibethicus
TGCAGTGGCCATGTGTGGAGGGACCACTTGTAGGAACTGATTCTCCTCTTTTACCATGTGGGTTCCATGCATCAAACTCAGATTGCAAGGCTAGATAGCAAACACCCTTATCCACTGGACCATCTCTTCAGCCCCTAATTCATTCTTCTTACATGTTAACTTTATTTTTTTGAGATAGAGTCTTACTATGTAACTGATCTGGAACTCACTATGTAGTTAGCCTGGAATTCACAGAGGTTTTCCTGCCTCTGCTTCCTGAGTGCTGAATTAAAGGTGTGTGCAACCGTGCCTGGTGCCCACATTCATTCTTAAAGGGTATCTTTTTTTCTAAGTAGAGAGTTAATCAGATTGCAAGTATTTCCTTCAGTGAACTTAAGATTCCTCTCCAGTGTCTTCGGACTTCCATGGCATCTGCTGGTGTTTGCTGGACTGATTGATGGGGCCGTTTTTCCCCATCAGCTCAGGAAGTCCTCAGGTACCCCACCTTTCTCCTTATTTGTCTTTCTTTTACTGCATTTTGAAATCTAAGTCTGTATACTTTGTTTATTAATTATTTTTTCTGTTTCATTCTTTTTTCTATTTCACCCACATTTCAGTTTCCAAATTGTTCAAATATTTGTGTGGATCTTAAATTTTTCCTCAGTGTAGTTTTTAGTGTCCATTTTTTTCTTTTGTTAAAGATATCCATGTTGTCTTTAACTCCTGATCTTGTAAAATCTGTATCTGGCATTTCCCCACTAGGAGCCCCCAAGGGCCTGTACTGTCTGGTATTTCTCCTGGATCTTACCAACACGGTCTTTGTTCCTCATGTGTCTGGGTATCTTTGACTGAGTTCTTGGGATTTTGGTTTAGAAAAGGAATTTTTTTGCAGACCTAAACTGAGGGCTGGAATAAATTTATTTTTCTCTAGATTGAATTTTTTCATTCGCTTTTGTAAGAATCTCTTGAAGTGCAGGATTATCTCAATCATTTATAGGGATGAATGATAGGGGAGATTTTCTGGACCTTTCTGATAAATCCAAGGCAGGCAGTGGCCTTTGTGAGGCTAACGTTCTCACCACCTTTTCTTACACCTAGTGCACTACTTCAGTGCCCAGGGCAGACTCCCATTGGGTTGACTTTGTCATCCTCTTAGTTGACTCTTCTGGTCTACGAAATATACAATTCTGTATTTGCCTCCTGGTTTTCCATTTTCTTCCAAATCTTTATTGCTTAAGTGTACAATTGCTTCCTACCATGTTTGAATGTGTGTGTGGTATGCAGATGTTGTCTGAACACGAGTATAGGCACATGCGTGTTGGTGCATGTGCTCTGTGTACATGTGTATATGGAGGCCTAACGTTAATATGGGAATCATTCTCCAGCGATCTACCTTCCATCCTTATTCACTGAGGCAAGTCCCCTCAATCAAACACAGAGATTGCCGATGTGACTAGTATTGCTAGCCAGCTTGTTCTGGGGAATTCCCTATCGCCTCTCTCCAAGGCTAGAATCATATGTGTGATTCCACACCCACTCAGTATTTACTTGGTTTCTGGGGACCTGACTCCAGTCCTCATGCTTGTGTGGCAAGTACCATAATCATTGAGCCACCTCTGCAGCTCTGCACTTTGGATTCTCCCATTTCTCTATTTTATCTTGTCAGGACTCAACCAGTTCTGAGAGTGGCTTGTTACATATGACCTTTGTTCTGATTTTTGTTAACACTTGGAAACTTTGTTTTGTTACAGATTTTCAAATAGTCTCACTTATTTAAAAAAGATATCTTTCCTATAACCACACTGAGAAGGATTAGACATCAGATATAAATTTTACTTGTTATCTATGCTTGACATGAGTTATTTTATGGCATATGTACCCCATTTCTGAGTTTGTTATTTGATCCACTTTGCAGTGGATGTTATGAATTTTTATTTTTATTTATTTATTTTGTCCAGGAAGAATATATGGGTAATACAGTTCTGGGCTCTTGAAAATCTGAAATAGAAAAAAAATTGGTGCTTTTATACCAATTCCATATCTGGTTGTGTTGGTTGCAGTATGTGTTTTTTTTCTTTGAAAAGCATGATGTGTTGGGGCTGGAGAGATGGCGCAGCTGTTAAAAGTACTTGCTGCTCCTGAGAGGATATGGGTTTGGCTCCCAGCACTGATGTGGCAGTTCAGAATCTGAAACCCCAGCTCCGGGGGATTTGCTGTCCTGTCATGGCCTCTGCATGCTCTATACACATGCAGGACACATAAATAGATGCACACACACACTCAGATTAATTAGAAGATTTTTAACTTTTATCTTAATTTAATAAATTTCAGAGATCCACCTGTGTCTGCCTCCCAAGTGCTGGGATTAAAGGCATGTGCCACCACTGCCTGGCCAGTGTCTTGTTTTCATTAACTTTTTTTAATTGATTCACTGGGGATTTCTTGTGCACCCCAGTCCTACTCGTTTTCCAGTCCCTCCCTATCTGCCCTTCACCCTTGTAGTGTCCCTCCCAAAGGAAAACTAAAAAAGAAATAACAAAAAGAAGATAAAAATAAAAAACAAAAAATCAAATAAAAATGCAACAAAGAATATTAAATAAAAAACAAACCAAATCCAATGCAAAACAAACACAAACACAAAAAGCAAACAAACAAAAAAACCCCACTTCGCTTCTCTGTCTTTATTGCCTCTCCATCACCTCTTCGTTTGTCTTGGTGGCACTGGGAGCTGCTGTGTGTCCTATAGTCTGTCTTTTTGTCCACACAGCTTTACTGGTATGCCTGTGTGTTGATTCTGGACTTCCCATCCCTTATCCCTGCTGTCTGTAACTTACCCAGCCTGTCTTATATTGTTCTAACAGTCAGAATGGACTGAGATGCCTGGGTACCAGTTTGTGCAGTAGGAAATACTTGAGACATTCACATTGGGAGTAGTAGCAAATGGCCAAGTTCAAGACCTGATCAGGCAAGGGCGGGGGGGGGGGATAAAGTGGAAATTCCTGTGATACTTTCAAGGTATGTAGTCTACTTTCTGTCTCTCTTCGCGGGCATGGTGTGGCTGTTTGTGTTGGTGGAAGGCCTGAGCTTTGTAAATCAGCCTGGCAAAGACTCAGCTCCTAGGCTCAGAACTCTGAGTGGAAGAGGAGGGGGCAGCGTTCGGAAGAGCCAGAGATGATGGATACCTCCAAGGAAACAGTGTCTTCCAGACACAACAGCAGTGATGTACATATACGTTCACAGAATGTGGCAGCATGCACGAAGTCCATACAAGTTCGTGCTACACAGGGTTCCAGCACTGAGAGGGGATGTGGACACGGATCTCCACCTGTCACCAAGATGCTGTCTGCTATTGATGCCCACTCACAAAGGAAAAATTAGTTTTTCTCCAATGAAGTCTCACTGGGCTCATTAATCACACTTCAGGGAAGGCCCCATGCCCAGAAGTGGTTGGACAGGACAAAACAACAAATTCTATCTTTTTGTGGACGTTTTGTTTCATTTTGTTATTTTTTTTGTCTTACTGGATATTTTTTTCCTTGTTCAGTTTTTGTTTTGGTGGATTTTAGTTTTTGCTTATTTATGGTTTTGATAAAATTGGGAGGTGGGAAGGATATAGAGGCATTAGAGGAGGGGAAAACACTGAATATACATTGTATATTCAAATATATTGAATGTGTGTTTAATTGTAGTAGTAGTAGTTAATAATTAAAAAAAGACAAGCCTACATAGTGAGTTTCAGGCTAGCTAGATCTGTACAGTGAGACTCCTCAAAAGAAAAAAAAAACTTCAAAAAAAATCTTTGGGCTTGGTGGTGGTGGCGCACACCCTTAATCCCAGCACTCGGTAGGCAAAGGCAGGCAAATTTCTGTGAGTTCGAGGACATCCTGGTCTACAGACCTAGTTCCAGGACAGATAGGACTGTTACACAGAGAAACCCTGTTGTTTTGCTTAGCTTTGTTTTGTTTTTTAAGACCTTGCTCCTGTGGTTCATGGTGGGGTGAATGGTTTTGATGCTCTGAGTCCTGGTGTCATGTGTGTTTGTTGCTTCTGTTTTGGTTGTGACCAAATTCCCGACAAGAAGAAACTTCAGGGCGGAAGGGTTTCTTTTCTCTCCATCCACGGGATCTTGGGCATCATTTGCTGCATTTCCTCAGCTTAGCAGGCAGAGTTGGGATGAGAAATAGGACTGGACTGTAAACCCCAGGCTGAGCCATGTATGCCCTCTAGCTGGACTCCATCTCTCTAACATTCCACGGTCTACCAAACAGCAGCACTGTCTTCAGACCAAGGGTGGGAAAACATGTTGCATTCATGCATGAAATAGGAAGAGCAGACATGATCTAACAAGATAGATAGGAAGACTGACTGGGTAATTGCACGAAGTGCTTAGTGCTCACAAAACCCTGAGACCTGGAAGACTCCAGAGAAGGGAGCCACTACTTAATAATTGTAGGGTGACCAGAAGCCATTGACACTCTACAGTAAACATGGGGCTATTTGTTGATGACCTCCATGGCAGCTCCTTTCCCTACCATTTTTCATTGTTGTTAATAGGATCTATTTTATTTATTCTTCGATAACTTCATGTATGGAAACATGAATCTTGATCATATCTAACCCCTCTTTTCCCCCTCCTTTTTCACCAGGAAACCCCAATGTGTCTCTTTCCCTGATTTCACGTCCTTTCCCTTTCTTTGTAACCCACTGAGTCCAGTTAGTGCTGCCTGTTGGTAGTGTTGGCTGATTTGGTTGGCTTGATCTTGTGTGGGTCTTATGCAGGTAGCCATATTGTCCGTGGCGCATGACCGAGTGCAATGGCTGTGCTATCTCTAGAAGACAGTGTTTCACCACACTCTTCCCATTCTCTGGCTCTTCCATTCTTCCCATCTTCTCTCCTGCATGTTCCCTGAGCCTTGGCGTGTAGGGCATTGATGTAAATACCCCTTTAAAGCTGGCCACTTGATGGTCACTTAGTCTCAGCCCTTTGGCCAGTTGTGATGCTCTGTATTAATGGCTGATCACAGAAGAGAGACGCTTCTCTGGTCAGGGTTGGAAGCAGCCCTAATCTGTGGGTATAAACGTAAACATTTAGAAGGCAGATTGATAACATGTCCACTTAGCAAGACAACTGTGGTAGGTTTCCCCGTAGGTCCTGCGACTTCTGGATCTAGGTAGGGACTTTTGATGAGGCTTACAGTACAAGGCATGAATTAGCTCCCATGGAATAGGCCTCAGCTCCAATCCAAAAGCAGATGTTTTACTAACTTTTAGAAAAAAGGCTAAGGTTGTTTGGAACCTATCTTGTGGCGGGTACTCTATGAATACTGGTGGAGCCAGCCGGCATTTCTGGCGGGTTGATTCTCTGGCGTCCCATGAGTGCATTGACACAGGCTGACGGTGCTGTGGATGAGCCGTGGGTGTCCACCTTGCATGCCTTCTCTATCGTGACCATTGCCTTAAAGTCTTTGAGGATGCCTTGGGCACAAAAGAAAAACTAATTATGCACCAAATTATTTTCCATTAGGCGTTCGTGTTTTATGGCCACCTGGTGGCCCTTCATTTAGGCAGTTCTGTTTTTCCGTTAATGAAGCCGAGTGAAGGAGTTGGTATGCAGCGAGAGCCCCATCCTGCAATAAATGGCTGCAGGTGTTCTCAGCACTGCATTAAACACCTGTTAAAAATCATAAATAAAATTAAGCTTTCCTTCCTTGAGACATGCGGCTTAATATAGTTAGTGTCTTCCAAGTAATGTATGCTCAGAGGATCTTTCGAGAGTGATGTGCAAAATGTAGCAGGCTGCTCTGTGGTGTGGCTTGATAATTGGGGCGACAGGAAAGATTCATCTCTGTGTCTGCTGTGTACTTGGGTGTAAGGTCTACAGTCTAGGAAGTAGATTATTTTGCTGTGTTTTCTGAGGGAGTTTGAGAAACCATTCTCTCTCTCTCTCTCTCTCTCTCTCTCTCTCTCTCTCTCTCTCTCTGTGATGTTCATATTTTGGGGCTGCATCAGAGAGCCCTCTAGACCAACTCTCTCATGAAGTAGCTGAGCAATGGGTAGAAAACTTTCCTTTTACTCTTTTGAGACAGGGTCTCACTATGTAGCTCTGGCTAGCCTGGAACTCACCATATAGATAAGGCTGGTCTTGAACTCACAGAACTCTGAATACTTTTTGTTTTAAAGCATATTAGCAACCACCACCTGAATCAATAGAATATCATCATTGTCGTCGTCATCATCATCATCTTCTCCTCTTCCTCCTCCCCTTCCTCTTCTTCTCCTTCTCCTTTTCCTTCTCCTTCTTCTCTTTCTATAGAACCTGTATACTCACTACCTGTTGCTCTGTATCCCATCATGCCCTCCCTAGCCCATAACAACCACAGTTTGCTTTCTGTTCCTGTGGATTTGCTTATTCTGGATGTTCATTATAAATGCATTATTCATACAATATATTATCACCTGTGATTAGTTCCTGCTTTAAGATTTATTTTTATTACCTTTAAACTATGTATGTGTGTGCACGTGTGGGTGTGTGGATACATGTACATGAGTATGGTTGCCTGCTGAATCCAGAATGGGGTGTCAGATCCCATAGAACTGGGGTTATAGGTCATTATGGATGAGGGTGCTAGAAGCCCAACCTGGGTTCTCTGTAAAAGCAGTAGGTACTCTTAGCCACTGAGCCATCTCTCCAGTATAGCTGTTTCTTACCAGTGCTTCCAAAAGCAAGGCTGAGCTGTAGCATGCATCAGCACATCCTTCCTCTTGTTGATGGGTATTGCACCCTGTGGATGGAGTACACTTTGCTGATCATTCATCAGCTAACAGACATTTGGATTGCTCTCACCTTTGGCTTCCGTGAATAATGCTGCCAGTAAAGGTGTGTGCAGACTTTTGTGTGGGTGGATATTTTCTGTTCTCCTTGATATATGCCTAGAAATGGCTGAGTTATACAGTAACTCTGTGTTCTCCTCTCTAAGCAACACCT
This sequence comes from Ondatra zibethicus, assembly GCA_004026605.1. NCBI lineage: Eukaryota > Metazoa > Chordata > Mammalia > Rodentia > Cricetidae > Ondatra > Ondatra zibethicus. The sequence goes on from PVIU01018481.1 coordinate 6,965, forward strand.
CGACTCTTCCCACATGGTGGCAATTACTTTGTAACTGGGATTGAAGTGTTTTTCTTATGGACTCACTGGCTTTTTATTGTCGTGATTTTAGATCTTGTCAGGTTTGTGGAAGACGTTCAGTCTCTGCTGTACATCTATGGCTTTTATGGAGTTATATTTGCTGCCTTTGCCTTTTGTCATTTTTCCCATCACTCATTAGCTTTCCAGTCTTCGGCCACCCAGAGATTGGTTAAATACTTGTCATAGGATCTGGGATAGCTCAAATTGAAGGACTGTTGATTGCAGACTGGGGTATGGATGAGCTTATTCAGGGACATCTGGTCTACCTCATGGACCGCTTCTGTAGCGGGTGGGTTGCTTAACTTCAGTCTCTTGACAAAGCTTAAAGGCTGCCATATAGGAATCTACAAAAGTACTTGATAGAAGTATGCAGCTGTCTGCTCCCTGGCCTCCCAGTCCTATCATCTGGGCCAGAACCTTTCTCAGGATGGACCTGGATGTTTTTGCCCTGTTCCTCTCTTTAGTTGCTGAGTGTGGGCATTTGTGTGTGTGTGCGGGTGCGCATGTGTGTGTGTATGTGTGCGCGTGTGCATGTGTGTGTGTTTTCATGTGTATAGTGTGCATAGACAGGTGTGTGGAAGACAGAAGACAATCTTAGCTCTTCCTCAGGTACCATTGATCTTTTCTGAGACAGGGTCTTTCACTGGCCTGGAACTTGCCAAGTGAGGCTCTGGGTCTCACCTGTCTCTGTCTTTACCTCCCCAGAGCTGGGATTAGAAGCCTGTGCCACTACATCTTTTAAAGGTGGGGTCTCAATCATAATCAGGTCCTTGTATTTAGGAGGAAAATGTTTTGTCAAGGGAGCCATCTCCTTTGTTTTCATTGAAGAATTTGTCAGAATTAAGTTGATTCCACAGGAGTATTCTTGAAACAGAAAAGTAAGTGCTAAGACCACCCCAGTCTCTGATGACCCTCAAGTTTTATGTAGATTCCCTTTGTCCCTCACTTTCCCCAGTCCACGCAGTCCTCTCCCTGTGAAGCAGTTGGTATTTCCCTAGCCTCTGACTTGCGAATCTTGGCTGACTTCTTAAAGTCTAAATAGGAAGCCAGTGTTGGACTCGTTATTGCGTTTTTCTCGGGGGAAATCAAAGCGCTTTTCTTACCATGACAGAATTGGCTCTCTTTTACTGAACACTTAAGCAGAACTTTACTATCACCCTAGGTGTAGACAGCGTTTTAGAAAAGTCTTATGCTTACAGAAGGAAGTGCTTGTTAACCGCCCATGGGTTGACGTCAATCTGCTTTAGCTCGCCCTCCACAGTGTGATGCCAGGCTGGAGGTCCATAGCAAGCCATGCAGGCTTTCTCCAAGGATGCAGAATTCAGAAATAAGTATGATGTGAGGAACTGGTTCATCCTCTTTCATATTCCTTTTTTTTTTTTTTTTTTGAGACAGGGTTTCTCTGTGGCTTTGGAGCCTGTCCTGGAACTAGATCTTGTAGACCAGGCTGGTCTCAAACTCACAGAGATCCGCCTGCCTCTGCCTCCTGAGTGCTGGGATTAAAGGCGTGCACCACCACCGCCCAGCTCTCTTTCATATTCCTAATCAGCTGGGCCAGCTCCATTTATTTATTAAAAGTCCTTTCCCACAACAGAGATGACTGCCAGAGTGTGCTAATTCTGGTGTTTTCTTGCAGTGCATATGAACGTTTGACCTCTGTGTTCTTTCTACGTGCTTGTGAGCATGAGTGTGTGACGTGCGTGCACCACCACGTGCATATAGAGGTCAGAGGACAACTTTTGGGAGTTGGTCCCCTTCCTCCATGGGGGTCCCACAGAGTGAACTCAGGTCACCCGTCTTGTTGGCAGGTGTCTTATCCGCTGAGCTATCTTGCTGGCCTCTAACACATACCACCTTTAAAGGCTGTTCTTTTTTTCTTTACAGTCAGCCAAAGAGGACTCAGTTCTGGTGCTTGATAGTACAGTAGGGTGACTGTAGCTAACCAGACTATTTTTTATTGACCTTTCTGGTATTTATAACTCTTGTTTCTTTTATTTCCGCAGTGCTTTCCCTAGGTACCCTCTTCATTTCCAATGCCGGTCTCTCCCCTTAGGCCGTCCGCCCTGTAGTCTTTCCCCTCAGTTCTTTATGTGCCATATGTTGACTTGATACATAACTGTGTCCTCCCAGTTGAATGGAATCTCTCTGGGGAGGGATTTTCATCTGTCCGTGCCATCATACCTTTGGAAAGAGCACCTGGTGTTGGCCAGTCAGCGGCCTGGGGTCCTTGTGTTCTGGAAGATGGAAACCATGGGCTGGCGACGATGAGCTCTTCCAGTGCTGACAGACCTGGGCTCTTGCGTGCCCAGGGGCCTTTACTGACAAATCCAGAAGCTTATGGCTCTTGGCCTCAAGGGTCGAGGGTTCAGCGCTTTAGAAGGCAGAGACCTGTGTCTTAACCACCAGTGACTCTGGCACTTGGCAGCCAGTAGATGCCACAGCTTCCTGGAACAGTGGGTGGTGTCAGCTGACAGCAGCCGGCAGCAGCAGGCAGTGCCTTCTAGTTGTATAGGCTTAGGAGCTGGGACCCTCAGTCTATGGCAGCAAGTGTTCTAGGTCTTGGGTCTAGAGTGGATTTCAACACAGGCACAGGTATACAGATGATAACTAACGGAGGTCCCCCTCCCTATTCATTGTCATCATGTATCTTGATTCTACATTGATTTTTTTTAATAAATTGCTTATTTTCATTTTCCTTGTATGCTGTTTTTCTTGCACTTGTGTCCACGTGCTGCATGTGTGCCTCATGCTCACAGAGGCTAGAAGAGGGTGTTGGAACCTCTGTAGCTGAAGTTATGGATGATGGTGAGCCACTATGTAGGTGCTGGGAATCAAACTTGGGTCCTCTAGAAGAGCAACCAGTGCTCTTAACCACTGAGTCCCCTCCTTGTTAATTTTGAAGGCCTCATGCACTGTGCATTACACTGTGACTAAGTATTAATTTGGATTCAGTCATATCTATATTCATTGTGGCCTTCAGTCCATCCTGCACATTCACCTTCCAGTATGAGAGAATTTTCCTTCTTCCCAAAGCATTCTCTCTGGGTCCTACTAGTGGTACCTGTATGCCACGGCCAGTGGCTCTCTGCACTCGTCAGCTGGCGATGTTATCTTGGTCACTTAAGCAGCCAGAGCGGGACTGTTTACAACACAGAAACCAGAAGATACTTTTAGACGTCAAGGACTTTCTCTTTAGTTAAACACGTACCAGTATACCCTGGGCTAGTGCACATCTCAAAGTATCTTTATTTTAGCCGTTTTCAAACAGATCATTTCCATAAATCCTTTTATTTTCTTTCAGTAACTATAAATTGTTACTGGGATCCGAGCTGTTCCCTTGTTGCTACCCCACCCTCCCTTATAAGATAATGAACTTCCCTTCTCCCCCTTTTTATTTAATCTGCTTGAGATCTTTATGACTTCATAATCTATTTTTAGAAGTTCTTGTTAATTATCCCTTCATATAATGCTTCTTCATTGTTCTTTCTTTTCTCTTCTGGGGCTCTATAGTAGGTGTATGTTTTTTGAAATCATTTCCTTGTACCTCTTGCATTCTGGCCACCTGTGGTGTTTTTTCTTTTTCCTTTTACCAAGGGTGCTGTGATCTTCTGTTGTACACTTTTCAGCCCATTTGTCTGGGTTCAAAATTACCTGGGAGACATATCTCTCAGTGTGCCTGTGAGGGTGTTTCCTGATGAAGGAAAACTCAGCCTGAACATGATGTCACCATCCCATGGGCTGCTGATCCAGACTTCATTAAAAGGGCAGAACAAGAAAATCAGATAAACACCAATGTTGCCTCTCTAGCCTTTCTTCCTAATCCATCCAGATGTGAGTAAGCCGCTCGATGCTGCCATTCCTTGCCTGCCATGATGGACTGTAGTCCCTTCCACCGTGAGTCAGAATTAACCTTTCTTTATTGAAGTTGCTTTGGTTACAGAAATGGAGAATGCAGTTGATAAATTAGGTATTCTTTAAAAATTGCTTTACACAGAGAAAATAGCTGGGTGGTTTCTGGGGTTTGGAATTTATTGTGTCTTATGGAGGAGGGCTGCCACAAGTTACGCAAACATTCCAATGCCTTTTTAAAGGCTGGGTTTTGTGTTCCTCATTGTGCAAAGTTGACTACTACAGACAAACTGCCAATTCTTCCCCTCATTTCCAATGATTTATATATGTGCTACCAGTTTTAAAAGTCATCACCTGTCCTAACTAAAATACCACTCGGCGTTCAAGTAGAGTTTCCTTATGTTTTATTCATGAGGCAGATGACTAGAGAAAAGATTGACAACGAAAGTAGAAGTGGTAGCAAACCCAGAACCACCGTCATTATTGTCTGCCCTGATCAGCTTCCACGGTTGTGTTGGCTGTATGTTAGTTAGGCACCGTGGGAGCCATGCTGTACGTGAGGATTTACATCTACTTTAGATCTTAAGTGTGTCAGTGCCAGACTTGGACTGCATTCGTTTATTTTAAATGTTCTTTATGGCAATATTGTACCACACACAGAGAGAACATACAATTGGCCCCTTGTATGATGTCCCCCTCTTTGATGGATGTGTTTATAACAAGGTGAGCTAACTTGGAACCCTCCCTCAATCTCTTAGTCAGATACCCTTACCTTAGAGTTGAAAATTAGGGGATAGGCTCCAGGGTCATTTCAAGGCCAGAGACTAAAAGGTGGTACAGAGTTGGCATTCTGGCTCAGTGGTGGAGTGCTTTCCTGGTGTGTTCAAGGCCCTGAGCTTCGTGGTCAAGGCCCAGCATTGCAAAGGAAAAAACTTGGAGATGGAGATTGGGACAAATAAGAGTGTTGATAATAAATGTGCTGAGTGATTTTTCCCATTGTTATGTTTTCTACCGACCCCTCTCTCTGGACTTAATAACCTAATGTGTGATTTGTGTAAACGAAGGCTTTGGAAGTTACATGGACTCCAACTTGGTATATCCCCCAGTGTTAAATGGTAGAAACTCTGGTACTGTCTCCTACTGGCTTTCTTTTTCTTTTGAACCTGATCGGCATGCTGGAATATCCAGCTAGCATGAAGGGGCTCCTGGTGGTTGAACTTGACTTCTCTGTGTGCCACCTGCTGCATGCTGTGCTGAGGGCTGGGGTCCTATGGCTCCCTGGGACCTGCTTTCAAAGGGCTCCTGCTGCTGTAGAGATGAATAAACACAGTGTTTGGGTTTGGGCACCTTGCCTAAAGACTCAGGAAGAGCTCCTGGTTCTCCTGGCTGATCAAAGCCTCCAGGTGTAAATTAAGGCTTCCAGATGGTCAGGAGTAGGAAGGTTCTGGTAAGAGAGAACCGCAGAGGCTGGGTACCCAGGTGTGTGTTCAGGAGAGGATGTGACCTAGTAGGGGTGTATGAGGCTCCAGGGATGAGCGATGAAGGCTCCTGAATATGTTCTGGAAGGGTTTGTGGCAGTGGTGCTTGTCACTTTAACTCCTTCTGTACTGTGCATTTCTCTGACCTCAGATATTGGGAGGGGGCCGGGGTCCAATCCTGATGCTGGAAGGAATATTCTAGGAGACAAATGACTAAACACTATGGCCACTGCAATTTCTGATGTTGCTGGCAACAATGGCTGCAGATATCCCATGAGTACTTAGTAGGCCCCCTCTTAGTACCTAGTCTTTTCATGAGGCATATTTAAGACCCCATTCAGACCCCATGAAGCACAGGTGTTGTTATTCTTTCTCTGAGGTGCAGAGAGAGTTAAGGCCATACCCATGGATGTAAAGTTAAGTCGTTGAGCCTAGATCTGAACCCAGACCCCTCTAAATGTCTCTTGAATAAGGGCTCTGGGGTTAGCCAGAATGCAGATGAGGAGATGAGGAGGATTGTGGATTTCCCCCTAATTTTCTTGAAATGTGACCTTTTTGTTGGATTCTTTTGTTTTGGGGCATAGAGAGATTTTTCTATGTTTGTGGTGGTTTGAATAAGAATGGCCCCCAAAGATTCCTATTTGAATCCTTATGGAGTGGCATTGGGAGTGTGACCTTGTGGGAGTAGGTATGGCCTTGTTGGAGAAAGTGTGTCACTGTAGGGACAGTCTTTGAGGTTTCAAATGTCTAAGCCTGGCCCAGTGGTTCTCTCTCTCTTCCTGCTGCCTGCGGATCTGGATGTAGAACTCTCAGCTCCATCTCCAGCACCATGTCTGCCTGTGTGTGACCATGCTTCCCATCATGGTAATAATGGATTCTGAGCCTGTGAGCCAGACCCAGTTAAAGAGTTGCCATGGTCATGGTGTCTCTTCATAGCAATAGAAACCCTAACTAAGACAACGCTAGAAGAAAACTGATAGCATGCATGGGACAGTAAGTGGCCCACAGGTACAGGTTGTATTGGAGGCACAGTTCTGTGTTGGGTCCTCCTGCCAGGACACCTGTTGGCACTGTTTGAAGTGGTGTGGTTCATCCCTTGTGTGTCTGGAGGCTCCTACCTGGGCTGCCGGGTCACATATTGCTGTATCTGGGTGCAGTGGGCACTGTGGGCATGCAGCTGTTGGAAAGTCGTTTTGCCGTGGAGCCAAGGGAAGATGGAAAGTCTTGGAAACAGATCTAGTCTTTGTGAGGCATATGCATTCTGCGTTCTTCAGCTGCTTACAGCAGGCTTGCCCGTCCGTGAACACTAGGTGTGCATCGGGTGGGGGTTGCATGGAGCTTGTTTTGCACAGACGACAAATGGTGTCCTTGCCCATTGCTCACTTCCGAGTCAGAGGGACAGTGTGAGGTTACTCTGGTGTGAAATTCTGGTCAGGGGTAGGCAATCTTCTACTCAGGTCTCACAAGTTGATGGATGCTTCAGCCATGAGTTTTGTTCTGGAAATCTAAATCTGAGGCCAAGCTCACCTCTTTTAGGTTGATGACTTGTTTGTGGTCCTATCTCTGTTATCCCAAACTCTAGATAGAGGTGGTTGTAGTAACAGTTATAGGTGAAATTTGCTGAGTAACTACGCAGATGCCCTTTGGGGGCACTTTGTAGTTCTTATCTCATCTGACGCTCATGCCAAATCTATGAAGGGGCCTCTGTTTTTATCCTTCCTTTGTAAACTAGGAACTCATGCATAGAAAGGTGAAGTATCTTTCCCTAAACCGCACAGCTGGCTAGCAGGCAGGCTGGGTTTCTGCCTCCCATTTTGGGTTGGGTTTCATTTGACTTCTGGTCATGGGGTCACTGGTTGCCAAAGGGAGTGGGCATTGGGTTTCCAGGTTCTTTCTTAACACAGAAGCCCTGTCTGGTGTTGTAGAGGGACCATGGAAAGAGTCTTGCCTAAAACCTCCCAGGCCCCCACATGCTGTCTATGGGACTCCCAAGAGGGTGCGTTGGGTATTTCATCTGGGTTACTCTGCTTAGCAGACATGGAGCCATCTGTTGGTGCCTCCTGAGGGTGGTCACATGGTGCACACAGGGACTTTTAATCTTGTATCAGTGACTTCCCCAAAGTCAGGGGTTTTGTACACTGTGGCACAAGAGAGACAGTTGAGTGCCTGTTTGCCAGGACTTCTGATTGGGGTGATGCGGTGACCAGTGTCATTAATTCAGACTACTAGGATTGTGGCTCACAGCAAGAGGGTTGAGCAGGGTGGGGCAGCCCAGTCCCTCTCCCAAGCAGGAAGAAGCATGCTGCTATCACAAAGATAAAGCTATTCCCTTGGTATCTTGTCCGCCTATCACTGGGGAAGACAGCCTGCCAGAGCTTGTAGAACCAGCCAGACAGTCTTGGCTATGTTGACACACAGATGTAATATGCCTGATAATGGTGTGTTCCGTGTTTTGATTATTGGGTACCACCTTGCTATCCTCTGAGGTCAGAGTTTGGAAGGAGGGTTTTTGGAAGCAAGAGATCACGGTAGTAAGTATGGGCAAGGACTCAGCATGTGACAGGGAAAAAGAGTCCCCAAAACTTTGTAAATCCCAGCCAAGGAGTAAAGGCTAGAAAGAGAGGAAGAAACTCAGAGTCCATCCCATGCTGCCCTGTCTGCCCAGCAGGTGCTGTTCAAGTTTATGGTTGGGTTTTCAAACTTCAAATCACCTCACAGCTGTGTCTGGCAGCGTGTCTCTTAGTGGACTCCAGACCTAGGCAAGTTGACAACCAAGATTACCTATCACATCTTACAAATGGGTCAAGTGATGGCTAACTCCCAGGAGTGTAAAATGAGTGAATAAGTGAGTTGGGGGCGGGTATTGGGGGTACACTCAGATTGACTGTTCAGTTTTCCCTTTGGAGTGTCTGCAGAGTTAGTGATAGTAGTATAATCTCATTGCCATGGCAACTGATAACTGCAATCGCTTAACCTCTGACCAGGCACCGAGCCTGTGCTCTGAAACATCGTGTCTTCAGGTCACCAGGGTGTGGCCTTCCTTCACTTGTCAGTTGGCTTCGCTCTTAATCAGATTTTCAAAGTTAAATAAAAAAGCACGGTGGTGTGTATCTGTAATCCTAGCACTTGGGAGGATTGTAATTTTAAGGCCGTCCTGGGATACACAGATTCTGTCTCAAAAAATAGCTGTTTCAAACTAATATATTGTAGAAAATGATTTTACTTGGTTTAAAATGACAACAGATAACATAGAGTTCACAATGTCAGACAGGTTTGGGGCTTGGGGATGTTTGAAACCTGTGGCAGAGGGAGGTTTAGGGAACATGTTTCCTGACTCATTCTGAATGCTCCATGCGTCTTACACTCTCTAGTTCATACAGGGGCAAAGCCTTCTGTTTCACTGAGTGTCTCATGCCTACACTCCGTGGCCTTTTGGTATGTGGTTTTTTCAGGATTTACATACTTCATGACTTCTTCTGGGCTCTATTTTATGAAGCAGAGAGGTTTTAAGGACTGGAGAAGATACTAGCTTCTGGTTCAAGGAATGAGCTCCAGTGCCCATGATTCCCACTTAAGGTTCTACTTCTGGGAGGGGAATTGGGCTTTGCTGCATGTTTCCTGCCTGTGGTCACGGGCACTTGAAATAATGCCTGGAACTTGACCCACTACAAAGTTAATATCTAGAATATGTGAGTGGAAATCAAAATAGTGACATAATTCAAATGAATGCTTGTAATTTGAGTCTTTGTCCGCCTATCCATTCACTCACCCATCTGTATTTTAATCCAGTTTACTCGTCCATCCATGTACTCATATACTTGTTCAATCATCCATCCATCCATCCGTCCGTCCGTCCATCCATCCATCCATCCACCCACCCACCCACCCACCCATCCATCCATCCACTCATCCACCCATATATCCATCTATCCCTTCACTCATCCATTTGTTCATCCATCCACCCACCAATTCTCCCATCATCCAGACATCAATCCATCTAACCATCCACACGCTTACTTACCTGTCTTTCCATCCAGCTATCTATCTACCTAGATTATCTGTCCATCCATCTGTGCAGCCATCTATCTGTCCAGCTGCACACTCATCCATCCCATCATCCACCTGTCCTCTATTAACTTTATCGTGCTATGCCAGAGCTTTTGCCCTTGGGGCTGATGCTTCCTTAGTGGCATCTTAAAACTTAGGAGTAGTTTGACAGACATACATACTTCTTGTGTTTGGATACTTGTTCTACCCCGCAAATAAATAGTTGTGTGACTTTCTTGACCTTTCCATGCCTCAGATTGCTTATCTGCAAAAAAATCAAGATATCAAAATCTGTTTTAAAGGACCAAGTGATACAATCCATTTGAAGCACAGAACTGAGTGTGCCCGTTGTGAGTGTGTGTAACATGTGGTGGTTTGGAGCTTTTACATATAGGCTGTTTTCTGACAGTGGAATTACTGACCAAAAGATGTGACCACCTCAAAGGTTTTGTCCTGGGCATTGCCAAATTGCACTTCCTAAATGTTGTAAATGAGTCAGGCGTTGATATCTTTTTAGCGTAGATAGAGGGCTAGGCACCTGTCACTGCTGGCCACTTATCCGAATTCCTGCAGATTTGGGAAAAAGGGCTGACTCATTATTTTAGTTCTCCATACTTATAATACTGGTGCACTGAAATAGCTTTTGTCTGTTCGCTGGTCATTTCATGTTTATTTTTTATCCCAATGCTTAATACTCACAAACATTTCTCTTAGTGTGTGTCTCACTAAAATATAAAATAAAATTCATGTAAATATTTAAAATTACTTTATGTATTATTTAGGATGCAAGGATTTTTCTCATTTTTTAAAATCTAGTTTTTGATACTTTGATATCTAGAGATTTGAAACTTTATTTCATAAAAACTTTTGAGTTTTTCTGTAAGTATAAAAAGGTCATTTTCTGTTGTGCCGTTTACTTGATGTGTGCATTTATTTATTTTTACATTTAATTCTTGGGTTAAACTGGGTTCATGTTTATAGATGATAACAGATCAGAGTCCCACAATTTCTTTTATTTAATCATTTGTCCACATATAGAATATAGAATCTAAAAATACCATTTTACTGTATATGAAAATCTATTATATATACGTTTGCCTACTGCATAGCATACATGAAGTATCTATAGGTATGTTCTTGTGCTTTTCATGCGACTCCAGTTTCTACCTGTGCTTATGGTAAAGCCACTTTACAGCAGCTTTCTGTTGTGACAAATAGTACTACAAATTCTAAATTCAGGGTTTCTTTGTTGTTTAAAAATTTCATGGGCTATTTCTGCTTCTTATTTACTTAGAATAAATTTGCCAAGTTTAAAAAAATCCAGATGGGATTTTGATTAAAATTGCTTGAAGTTTGAAGTTGAGTTTGAAGAAAAATTAACGTGTTTCCAGTAATGAACTTCCCATTCACAAATATAGTAGTGTCTTCATTTAGAATAAATGCCTTTTAAAAGCTGTATTGCTGTTTTGCAGATTTCTTTATTGGATTCTGCACTTTTTGTTGTTGTTGTTAAATTTTATTCCCAGGCATTTTGTATTTTCGTTGCTTCTCTAAATAGGGTAGTTTTTCCTACTATGTTTCCTCACCAGTTATTGCTGCTTGTTGATTAAATTTCTATTTGGTAACCAGACAGATTTCTGAAGTGGCTTCTTTATTCCTACCCTTTCCCTTTGTTCTTTTTGGGCTGTGAAGATGTATGATTGTATGGCTGTGTCCTATCTTTTTGATTCTTTCATAGGCAGTTGTTGCTATCCTTACTTTTTTCTTATTGCACTGCTTAGTAGTTCTAAGACAGCATTAACATCCATGCCCTGCAGTTATTGTGGTGGGACTTCACACACTGTAGAACCATGATGGGGAGGTGGACCTTGTCCTTATGTATGATGGCTTCCAATGCTTCTCCTGCGCCTCTCTCTGTCCAGTTGGCTGTTGCTGTGTCTCCTCCCCACTCTCTAGCCCTGCAGAAGGGAGAGATACAGAGTGGGGATGGACCTCTGGGGAACCGTGGGCCATGAGACAGGGTTGTGCAACCCCTGACTTTGCTGTATCTTCAGGGTAGGATCCATCTGTGGACCATAACTAGAATGCCAGCTGGGGCTACTTCAGTGAGCATCTTAGCTTTGTAAACTTTGGTCCTGCTTAGTTTAGTCAGACTTCTTCTTTCCTTCTTTCCTTCTTTCCTTCCTTCCTTCCTTCTTCCCTCCCTCCCTCCTTCCTCCTTCCCTTCTTCCCTCCCTCACTCCCTCACTTCTTTCTTCTTCCCTCCCTCCCTTCCTCCATCCTTCTCTCCCTCCCTCCCTCCCTCCTTCATTCCTCCGTCCCTCCCTCCTTCCTTCCTTCTTCCCTCACTTCCTTTCTTCTTTTCTTCTCTCCTTTTTTTTTAGAACAGTGTCTCATATATCCCAGACTGACCTTGAACTTTGAACTCATTATGTAGCTGAGGAGAAACCATGATCCTCCTGCCTCTGCTTCCCCCATGCTGGGATTATGGGTGTCCACCATCATGCCTAGTTTAGATGGTGCTGGGAATGGAATCTGGGGCTACCCAAATACTAGGTGAACACTCTGCCAACTGCGTGACATCCTCAGCCCTCGCCTGCATTTTTTTTACTAGTTTTTCTGAGCACTTCTTGGGCCCTCTCCTCATCTCACCTGCCTTCCCTCCCTCCTGCACCTGTCACTCTACAAAGCTACTCATGGGACACTGGCAAACAGAGGGAATTGTGTCTTTGGATCTTGAGGGTCCTCTTGTCTCAGTTCAGCATTCAGTTCTTGACTGCCTATGCTGCCTTGATGGTGAACCGGAATCTGCTTTCTTTGTAACTGTGTAGACAAGAGGTCGCAGGTGCGGAGCAGGGATGAGGCAGGGCCTGTTCTCTGTCAGAAGGCAGAGCTGTGTGACTCAGTGACTCACTCTGCTCCCACCCCCTGAGTTCTGAGCTGGTACTGCTTGTTTCAGGGCTGCTGTGGGTGGCAGTGTGGCTGGCAGGGTGTGGGTGAGGCCAGCACACTCCAGAAGGCAGTGATGTGCCGGGTGCTGTCATGAGCCTGCTGGAGCCAAGCTACTCCATGGACCTGTCCTGCTAGGACTTTGGCTCTCGGTCTTTTTTCCTATAAATTCTTCTTCAGGCTTCCCCCTTCCTTTCCACTGTTTCTTTCTTCAGCTCCTGGATCCCTCCTGCCTTTCCATTTTAATTGTGATAACGTTCATATGCCATTTGTCATCCTAAGTATTTTAAGAGCATAGCTAGAGTCATGGAGAACATTCACAATGATGCACGGCTCTCACCACAACCCATCTGCGTCTCTTTTCGTGCAAAGTTGAGGCTGTCTAGTAAGCTCGTACCCCATTCTCCTCCCCCAGCTCCTGGAATCTATTGTTCTAGTCTCTGTCTAAGAAGTTCATTACTCCAGATATTTCATGAAAGTAGAATCATGTAGGAGTTTGGAAACGGGCTTTCTTCCCTCAGTATACTGTTCCTGAGGTTCACACATGTCCCGGCAAGTGTCAGTCTTTCCTGTCTCTGAAGGCTGAGTAATCTTCCGGTGTATGCATGTTCACATTTCATTCTGTTGCTGGGAGGGAAAATGCCCTGACCGCTTGGCAAGCGAGGGTTTATTTGACTGCACGTCTGAGTAACAGCATATCATTGAGGAAAGTGAGGAACTCAAGCAGAAACTAAAGCAGAAACCATAGAGCCCTGGTCCTCAACCTTCCTAATGCTGTGACCCTTTAATACAGCGCCTCACGTTGTAGTGACTCCCAACCGTAAAGGGAGTGTTACCCACAGGTTGAGCACTGCAACCGCTACTTGCTGGGTTGCTCTCAGGCTTATCTAGGTGTCTGAGAGCCCAGGGAATGGCACTGCCCGCAGTGGGCTGGGCCCTCCTGTATGAGTTAATAATCAACACAGCCCTAGACATTCCCACAGGCCAGTCTGATTTAGGCAATTCTTCAGCTGATTCTTTCCTCTCAAATGACCCTAGGCTGTGCCAATACTGCATTTTGTTTCTGTATTCACCCACTGATAGGAAATGGGGTAGAGTTTGTGTTTTGGCTATTGTGAACATTTGGTTAATCTTTTATAACTGATACTGGTAATAGTCAAAATACCTGGTTCTTTTTTTATGAGTTATTCCTCTAGACTTTCACAGTAATTTAAAACTCGATTTGGTTAATCATTTTCATTTTGTAGACAGGGAAACGGTTTTGGAGAAGATGAGTAATTTATCCAAGATTGCTCTCTCTCTCTCTTTCTCTGTGTGTATGTGTACGTGTGTGTGTGTATGTATGAATGAGTGCTGGAGCGGAGACATTGGTGGGGGGTGTTGTGTCCAGGATGCTCTGTCTTCTTTTTTTGGAGTAGGATCTCTTGCTTTACACTTCTGGACTGCTGGCTCTGCAGCTGACCAGTGTTGAGCTTACAAATGCAACAAGCTTTATTTTAAATAATAAACTCAGCTTTATTTTCCCAAGAAGTATTCTTGGGGTTGAACTCAGATCCTCATGCTTTGTATGACTACTACATTTTTTTAAGCTGAGCTACTTTCCCAGCCTGCCAAATTTGCCTTTGAATAAACATTATTACTATTATTATTATTACTTTTATACCTATAATCATGTATTTAAAGTATTGAAGCCAACATTTTTTTCTTTTTTGAAACATTTATTTGTTCTGTGTTTATTTATGTGTTCTGGGGAGTAGGGCATGTCCCTTGGTATCAATGTGGAGGTCAGACTACAGTGTATAAGAGTCTGTTATCTCCTTCCACGTGCTGGTCCTGGGGGTTGAACTCGGGGCACTGTACTTGGCAGCAAGCACCTTTCTCCACTGAGCCATTTGCTGACCAATCACCTTTTTAAAAAACACATTCTTAAGTGTGTGAAGCCATAGCCACAGTCAATTTTAGGACATTTTCCTCCATCACAAAGAGTCCCTGAACTACTCTTCAGCAGTCACCAAACTCTTCCTGAATTGCCCCACCTGGTCTCCCAGCTCAAACAGCCGCAAATATATGTATTTTTCTTGCATTTTTCTGTTCTGGAATTTTTATTTTGGAGAAGTTGAGTAATTCATCCAAGATTTCTCTCTCTCTCTCTCTCTCTCTCTCTCTCTCTCTCTCTCTCTGTGTGTGTGTGTGTGTGTGTGTGTGTGTGTGTGCACGCGCGCGTGCGCACATGTGCATGCACATGCCTGTGCAGGAGCATATACATGTGTGGGGTGTGCTGACATTGTACTGCATGTGGTCATTTGTGACCAACTGTTCCCACCTAGCATTGTGTTTTTAAGCTGCCAAGACTGTAGCACACTTCAGGCCTCATTTCCTTTTCTCCCCCAAAGTTGATTTCTTACCCCACGATGTCTGAATCCAGGGTCCCAGTGTTTGGTCACAAGGCTGACTTGCCTTCCCTGTTACATGCACTATAGATGAGTTCTAGCTTGCATGCTTTATCTTCTGACCTCCTCCTCCCTGCATGGAGAGTTGGGGGTTAATAAAGTGAAAATGAGTGATGTGAGGAGGTTGAAGAGGATTGCCCAGTGGTTAAGAGGTAGCGATGCTCTTCCGGAGGACCTGAGTTTGATTCCCAGCACCCACATCAGGTATGTTCCATAGCTCTAGCTCCAGGGAGATTCGACACCTCTGGCCTCTGCAGGCACCCGTTTTCATGTGCACACAGTCACTCATATATATGTGTGTGTGTGTGTGTGTGTGTGTGTGTGTGTGTGCGTGTGCGTGTGTGTGTGTGTAATTAGAAACAAATCTTTTAAAAAATTAGTAACTTGATAAATTGTAGAGGGCCAGGAAGATAGCACCTTGATAAAAATACTTGTCCTGCAACCAGGAGAGCATGAGTTGTATGAAAAAGCCAGATGTAGTGGCTTGTACTTGTATTAGTGAGGTGGAGGCAGGAGAATTCCTGAGGTTTGCCGGCCTGACAGCTTAGCTTAATCAGCAAGCCCCAGGTCCATTGAGAGGCACTGTTTCAAAAAAACAAGGTGGAAAAACAGGAGAGTTGACTCAGCAGTTAAGAGTACTTACTGTTCTTGGGGATGATCTGGGTTCCATTCCCAGCCCCTCCATGGTAGCTCACAACCATCTATAACTCCAGTTCCTGGGGTTCCAATGCCCTCTTCTGGCCTCTGAGAGCGTCAGGCACATACTTGGTGTGCATACATACAAACGTACATACACGCAAAACACTCACACACAAAATAAATAAACCTTAAATATCCTGGAGTGAAAGACTCTTGAGGGACAACACCTGAGGCTGAACTTTGGCCTGGGCACATGCTTTCTTGTGATTGCACAACCCACACCCATCTACCCACAACCAGCCCACATGTACTCACTCACATGTGTGTAACATGTTTTGAATGACGTTTCAAACCACCCTCGTGGGCGTGGCTATTTATGCCACTGCTCTGCCGGTGTTGGTTCTGGGTCAGGTTTTGTCTGGAAATGAGAACGGACCGATGAGACAAGCTTGATGAGGGGGCTTGGGAGTGCTGCGAATTGTGAGCGTAGTGATGGTGGGGTGGGGTGCTGCCTTTGGCTGCTAGCTTCAGGAACTGACAAATGGATGCTCGTAAGAGGGGAGCCTCTCCACATGCACGCACCCAGGCCCAGGGCCAGTAACGCCACCTTGTGTTGCTGTCTAAAAGTCATGACCCTATGAAGTGAGGGCAGGTGACTCAGGCAAGATGACCAGATGTGGTGTGTGGAGTGTCCATTGACCCATGACCCTGGGAAGCACTGGCCCTGGACACCATGGTTCCAAGGCCCTACTTTTCCAACTTGCGTGGAGAGGCTGTCTGGAGCCTGGTAAGACTGTCTGGCCTGGGAGCTCTGTGATTGGCTGAGGGCTGTTTGGAAGACAAGTTGCTCTCCTGCTTGAATCCTTGCTCCCAGCTGGCGGTGCTGTGGTAGATGGCTGTGGAACTGTAGGAGGTAGAGCTCCAATGAAGGAAGCAGGTCACTGGAGCTGGCCTTCCAGTCTTATAGTCTGACCCCACTTCCGGTCTGTACTCTGCTTCCTGTTAAACCAAGGTAGGAGGAACTGAGAAGTCTCGGCAGTGCACTCCTCCTACTGTGGAGGTCCTTGCCACTGTGCCCTCCCCTCCATGATGGAGCATCACCCACAAAACTGTGAGCCAAAAAAACAAAACAAATAAAGCAAACCCTTCCTTCTGTAAGTTGATTTTGGGATGACTACAAGAGAGTTAACCAATGCATTTTTTTTCCAGTTTCCTTTTGAGTTAGGCTATGGCTGTGTAAGCCCAGGTTATTTTGGAATTCACTGTGTCACTGCAGCTGGTTTGAAGCTGATCATCCTGGTCCAGCTTGCTCACACGCTGGGACTACCTGTATGTGACACATACCCAGTGTTCACTTCCAGTTCTTTCGAAGAATTCTTGCCCTGGCTGGTGGATCAATGTGAGTCTCAGAAGGTCTTCTGCAGACTCTGTGGTAGACATGGGAGAGGCCATCATCTTTGTGTGTGAGTTGATAGGAGTTTCTAGGACTCTCTGTGTGTTTGGATCACTGGTTTGCGCAACCACACCCCGCTTTTATCTCTGGTTCTTCTGAAGAGTTTCTTGCCTGGGTTGGTGGACAGGGATGAGCAGGTGGCATGGCTGGAAGAGTCAATCAGGGTGTCAAGAAAGCTAAGTGGCAAATATCAGTTTTGTGGTGGCTGGAGGCAAAGGCACCCTAGTGGACTGATGTGAAAAACAGAGGAGGAAGCTTAGGGCCCCAGGATCACTGGGAAGCCTTTGCCTGGACGGCCTCAGGAATGTTGCAGCCCAGGAGACTTCTGAAATTGACAAATTCGCTGGTCCATACTTGGTGGCAGGTCTCTCATGACTTTCCAGCTTTACACTGAAGAAAGAAACACCAAGTTACAAAATTGGGAACAAGCTCTCAGGGAAAGTGTGCATGGCAATGATCTTTCCAACACTTCTTTTTCTTGAAATGCATTCTTAAACTGCAGGGAGTCTATTTGTACTCCAGAACCCAGCTCAGTGCCTTTTAGATCCGGCAGCTTATGCAACACACCTTATTGGATGGATACACTTAAGACCCCTTGCCGTTGACTGCCAAGTAGCCTGACTTCCTAGAAGAAGAGCTCCCTCTTATCTGCCATCCCAAGCCTACTTAATTATTCGGTTTCTCTCCGCTTGTTCTCTGCCTTGCTGTCCTGTGGCTCTGCTGTCCTTTATCACCCTCGATGTCTCCATCCCTAGCATTCTCTTGTCTTGGTGGGTCACGTTATAACTGAAGTCCTTGGAGTCAGAGCCTGGGCCCTGGCAGCCCTCACAAATTGGGTTCAGCCACTGCTGCTCAGTTGGCCAATGCAAGAGACAAGTCAGGGAACAGCAGCAAGAAGAAAGTAATTCAGTTTGGGCACATTGGGAAGAGGATCAGAGAGATGCAGTTACCCCTCCCCAAGTCCGTCATTGGGGTCCAGATGTTCAGATCATATGGAAGGCAAGGGGCATGCATATCTAAGCAGACCTGGGCAAGTGTGTTCCCACTAATCATTGTCCATGCTCCAATCTGTCCTGCAAGATGGGCTGAGAAATCGTCAGAACTGTGTGAAATCTCTTTCAGAGAGGCAAGCTCTTCTGGCTGGGACCAGAGCCCCAAACATTTTCTTCTCCCAGTCTTCCACTCCTGGGGAAATTCCAAATCCCTGGAAACCTTTCTTTCCACAGTCTGAAAGCCAGAAAGGGGTACCAGTGTTCCTTTAGCATGCCTTCTTTCTTGTCCAGAGGATTATATCTTAATTCAGCTAACCCTAGGCTCATGTAGCATGCACCTCAAAACCAGCGTGGGGCAGATAGAGGTGCTCATGACCGTAAGTCTTGCTCCATACTCCGTGGAGCCTGGCTTTCATGGTTTTAAGTTGAGTCCCCCTCACTTTTTATAGGCTCACACATTGGCCAGATAAAGTCTTAAAGTCACCCCACTAAAATTCTGAGCATTGCCTGATGGGTTTTCCTAACACTGTGTATTATCAGATTCCCTGCTGTGAGGTGTCCTCCCAGAATGCAGGAGTTCGGTGTCATTGAGTTCACTCAATAATTTTTCACTATCAATGGACTCATCTCTTAACTTTTGTTCCTGGCAAGAATCAGTGAGTGCTGTCAATCTTCCCTCTGGAGTGATTCTGGGAAACTGTGTTTTGCCTGTAGGGACAGGCTTAAACCTCTAGGGAAGTCATTGCTGAGGATGGTAAAGACAGTCAGATTATGTCATAGAAATCTCAGCCTGGCTTCTGAGGGGAAATAAGACTGGGGAAGGGAATAAGCTTAAAGGTCCTTTGCCATCACTGTGGCAGGACTGGCAAAAGGCCATCTTTGTATGGGATCAGATAGAAATTTATAGGACTCTTGGCAATTGGGGATTGCATTGCTTGGTCTTCAGAGCATTTGTGGTGGCAACCGCTCTCCCTCCTTGAGTTGATTGACAAAGCCCTGGGGGGAATATGCAGCCAAGCCATTCTATTTCTTCTTACATTGGTGGGCATTTCCCCATGTTGGTCTAGCAGCAAGATCCCAGGATGACAGGGGTTTGCAAAATGTCATTTCCTACCAGATCTGAAGTGAGAACACACATGCCTTCAAGGAGGCTGCTGTAAACCTGTCCAGGGAGCCTTGGAGAATGTCCAGGCTTTTCAGCATCTGTGGACTGCAGAAGTAGGGCAGAGCTATTGCACAACCAGATGGCATTATGAAACTCCTTAGAATGCTGCTGGCAGAAATGGAGATGCCCCCTCATTGTGCTCCTTTCCGTCCTCAGCCAGATCCAGGCCCATTTGAAGTTCTCAAGGTGCCTTGACATACGCACACCAGAGATGCTGGCTAATAAGAAGAGCCTTTGTAGTAGACAGCTTATTTCTTGGGTCCTTCTTCTGCAGCCTCTTCCTAACCCTAGTCTCTCAATGTTCCATTTGAGCCCTTCCTATAAGAGACACCAGGTACATGGGAGTCTGGGGTAGAAACGATTTTGTAAAGAACCTTCGCTCTTTTCTGTGTATGTCCCCAAGTTTCCTTTGCCAATGACTTTGTTGTCTTTTGGTATACTGAATAAGTCATGAAACTTGGGCACAGGCAACACAATTCAGAAATGTGTGTGGTATGCGTGGAATGTGTGGTGTATGTGTGATGTGTAAACACATGTGAGTTTCTGTGGGCATCTGTGCTGTGTGTCTGTTTCTAGTGTCTTCCTTAGTCACGGTCTATCTGACATTTTGAGAGAATGTCTCTCACTGAACATGGAACCCACTGATTTGGCTAGACTGGCTGGCCAGAGAGCCCCCCAGGAACTGCCTGTCTTGCCTTCTAGTGCTAGAATTACAGGTATGTACCACCATATCCAGATTTTTACGTAGGTTCTGGGGATCTGGATTTGGGACCCATGTCCCCAGCCCAATTTAGTTATCTTTTGAGAACCAGTGAAATAAAAGGCAGCTTTTACCCCTCTGTGATTTCTCTGTGGTCTTGCTCTCTGCTGATGCCTAGAGTCGTAGCCATCAGTACAAATGCTGCACTTTAGTTATTTGAAATACTTGAATTTGCAGTTCATTTCCTGATAGTGAAGGCATGACCATGGTAAGACTCTCTCAGAAGGAGAACAGGGGTAAATGAGGACAGCTGTTTCTCTCATTACCGTCGGTTTCATGAGGTGACCCACACATACTCTGGCCCTGTGTTCATCCAGGAGCCTTTGCTCTCTGGGAGTCTACAGTTTGTCTCTGCTCACCAACTCTGGACTGTAGAAAGCTCCCACCAAGATGCTGATTCCAAGGAGCTCCAAACCTGAGTGTAGCTTCTCACATGAGGAACATTTTTCACAGAAGCTAGGATACTGTCCATGAAAAGGGGCTTTAGCCAGGCAGTGAAGACCATGCTGCCAAAGGATGGTCCTCCTATATTCCAGAGGCGTCCACATGAGGAAAGCCGGGTGTTGTCAGCTGTGAAATCTGGCATGTGTGTTCTGATCATCCACACTCATACACTTGTGGCTAACATAGATAAGAATAATGGGGTAATATAAGTCATAAGAGCTAACACGAAGCCTGAGAGAATGGGCCAATCAGTTTATAACCTAATGCAGACTCTCTGTGTGATTTTTCTCTGGGACTAAATGGCTGGGGAACCGGGCAGGACAGAAACCTGAGGCAACAGAATGGCCCCCACGTGGACAACACTATCCACTTAAAGCCTGAGAGAGCTTGGGAAGTAATTCTAGCAGAAAAGAATAGAGTAAAGCATGGCTTCTTGGTAGCAGCAACTTCTCAGATCTGCTCTGCTTGCTAGAGGCAAGCGCTCTCACTTAAGAGAGGCTTCCTGACTCGATATGATGTCACAGTACAAGAGATGGGTCTGGGGCTTTGCCGTATGCCTGTCTGTTTATTCTGAGAGTGGCTGTGGATGAGGTATCACTCTTGGCCAAGAAAATGTCAAATCTGCGCCAATCCGGGCAGGCTTTCTTCAAGGTCTAGGGCATTTCTGTTACTGCGGGATTCCCTGCCTCCTTCAGCTGTGCCCTGACCCTTCTGTGTTGGGCTCCACGTGTTATTCTTTATCTGCTCACACTATTGGTAGGGTGGAGCTGCCCTCCACTAGATCCTTGAGAGAGGCAGATTCAAGGTATTAATCAAAGATTCGCCTTTCTAAAAACGTCTTAATTCTACTTTCCCACTCTGTCTATGGCTTAGCTGAGTGTGGAATTCCAGGCTGTAAATGATTTTCAGTGAAGCAGCCCTTTATGGTAGAGGTTCTTGACCTGTGGGTTGCAACCCCCTTGTGGGCTGAATGAGCCTTTCATAAGGGTTTCCTAAGACTGTCAGAAAACACAGATATGTATGTTACGATTCTTAACAGTAGCAAAATTACAGTTATGAGGTAAAACAAAAATAATTTTATGGCTGATGGGTATTAGACTTCAGCGGTAGTGCACAAGAGGGTGCTGTGTGGAGAACACTGCAGAGAAAACCACACTCGTGTGCCTTGCACAGCACCTGTGCCCTGCCCTGTTTTCACTGCTCTAAGTTCTGTCCTGATTGCTTCCCTTAGAAATGCCATTCTGTCTTGACTCATGGAAGAATATAGTCTCAGTTTCTTTCCTGTTGTCTCAATGTTATTGTGATGGGATTCATGCAAGGTTCTTTTGGTAGTTGTGTGTGTGTGTGTGTGTGTGTGTGTATGTGTGTGTGTGTGGTATGTGTGCCTCTCTGTGTGATATGTGTGTGATGTGTATGTGTGTGGCGTGTGGTGTGGGTGTGGTGTGCATGTGCAGCATGTGGTATGTGTGCTGTGTGTGTGTGTGTGTGTGTATGTGTGTATGGTTGTCTGTTGTGGGTTGAATGGCCCTTTTTCATAGGGGTCACATATCAGATATCCTACATATCAGATATTTACATTACAATTCATAATAGTAGCAAAATTACAGTAATTAACAACAAAAATAATTTTATGGTTGGGGGTCACCACAACATGAGGAACTGTATAAAGGACCACAGCGTTAGGAAGGTTGAGAACCCACGGCTTTTTGCCTCTGATGTTCCTTGTTACCTACTGAGGAAGCTGAAGCCATTATGATTCCTAAGGTTGTATCATGAGGCATTGCTATGTTTGTCATTATGCGGATACCCAGTGGGCTCTTTGGATAATGTTCTGTTTTCATTTCTGCCACTGTGATAAAAAGCTCTGACAAAAAAAAAACCAACTTAGAAGAGAAAGGGTTTATTTTAGCCCACGGTGCCATGTTGGCGTTCTGTCATTGTGAGGATGTCAGCGGGGGCAGGAACTTAGAGCAGCCGGTCACAGCACAATCCTCAGTCAAGACCACAGGGAAATGAATGCGTGCACCCTCAGCAGCTCACAAACTCTCTCTACTCTTGTACACTCCACGATGCCAAAGTGGGGAATGACGTTGACCATTGTGAGCTTGGTATTCCTATCTTACTTAGCCCAGGTAAGAAAAATGCTCATAGGCTAAACTGATCTGGTTAGTTCCTTATTGAGACTTTCTTCTCAGATGGTCTAGATTGTGGCACGTTGACAGTGAAAACTAACAACTATAGTCACGTAACAGGTGCGTGTACGTGCGTGGTGTGGGGTGTGCATGCGTGTATGTTGTGTAAGCTGGAGTTTGGTATCAGCCATCCTCAGGGCTTTCTACCTTTTGAGATAGGCTCTCTGAACCTGGCTAATGAGTCTTGTGGCTGCATCAGTGCTGAGGCTTAGGGGGGAACCCTCATTTCCCGCTTTTAGGTGTGAACCCTCATTTCCCGCTTTTAGGTGTGAGCCCTCATTTCCCGCTTTTACCGGGATGCCGGGGATCCTAATATGAGTCCTCATGTTTGCAGGGCAGGTACTTTACCAACCAAGTTGTCTCCTTCGCCCCTGGTACTTGAGTTCTTGTGGAAGAAAATTTCCGGGGTTATTTGATCAGTTTCTTCCCATTTAGTGTCTTTATTTTCACTTTCTTGAACTTCGGTTTTTCATACATTTCTAAATCCTCAAAAGTCCTCATGTTTTTGAACATGGTCTTAGATTCCAGAAGTTCCATTTAGTTCAGTCTTTTTGCTATTCTGTTTTTGCTTTACTATTTTTAATTCCTAAGAATTTAAAAAATTTGGTTCTGGAACTATTCCATTTTTATCACAGCCTATTCTTATGCTGCATGTATGTTATCTTTATTTTATCTGTTGGGGAATACTTAACCGCTTTATTGAGGTGAAAGTAACCTAAATGTAATTGTACATGAAGTATAAAATTTGACAAATTTTAACATCTGTATAACTTGTGGAACCATCACCTTTATCAGCCTACACCTATGACTTCCAGATGTTTCCTTTTGCCTCTTGTAACCCATATGCCTCTTCCACTGCCTTCTTACCCATCAACCAATCCCTGCTTTTTAATCACACCTGCTGACCTGTTTCCCACCACTCCAGGTTGTTTGCATTTCCACAATTTTATATAAATGCAACAATACAGTATTGTGAGGTCATCTGGGTTTTTGTATTAATAGTTTGTTCCTTTTTATTTCTAAGTAGTATCTTACTGCATAGGCACATCGCAATTTAATCTCTCAATTCCCTTAAATGCTGGGTGTGTGAATTGTTTCTGTATCGTTACTGCAGATGAAGCTACTGCATTTATTCATGTCTAAATCTTGGTGGGATGGATATGATCATTTACTTGGGTCAAAAGCATAAATGTGGAGTGGGGTGATTCTATAGGAGACATTTTTGTCGTTAAGTATGCCTAGCATGACTACATTCTTACCAGTGAACAAGAACTACAGTTTCTCAGTATCTGATATTTTGTTTGGTGAGGTTACTAATTTTGACAGTTTTATGGGTACACATGACATTTCATTTGTGTTTAATTGGCATATACTTATAGGTTAATGATGCTGAGGATCACTTCATTCTCTCACTTGTCATTTGTATACCTTTTTTGGTGCAAGTGTCTTCTTGACTCTTTTGTCAATTCAAATATCAGGTTGTTTTTTATCCTTGACTTTCATGAACTCTTTTAGGTAAAAATCTTTTTATCAAATAAGTTTGACATTTTTTTTCATAAACCCATGTCTTGTATTTTCTTTCTCTTAAACCTTTCTTTCAGAGGAATGTTTTACCTTATGTAATCCAATTTATCTCTTGTTCTATTGCTATGAATATGCTCTTCAGTGTCCTCTCTAGCGAGCCTTTGTCCAACCCAAAGTCTGAAAGGTTTTCTTTTATCTTTTTTTTTTCTAGAAATTTTAAAGCTTTGGGTTTCACATGTAGGTCCGTGATCATTTTGTGTAAACGTTTGGATGTGGTGTGGGGTGTGGACTGGAGTTCATTGCAAGCTCCAGCACCTTTTGTACTGTCCTCGACTGCTTTGGCTCCTCTGTCAGAATCAGTTGTTGAAAAATACGTGGGGCTATTATTGGATGCTTCGTTTCAGTCTTTTTGTTCTTGATTTGTTATTGCTTTGATTACTGTACTTTATAACAAGTCTTAAATCAGGAAGGTTTATTAATATTGCTTTGCTCTGGGTTTCACCATCTCCAGCAAGCCTTAAGACCAGCATGTCAGTCCGTTAGAAAAGCCTGCTAGGATTTTGGCTGGAAGTATGTCAACCCTATGGCAGACTTTGGAGAACTGACATTGTAATACTGAGTCAGTGACTTGTAAGCGTGGTTCTTGTCTCTATAGATCTGAAACACTATTGATGCATTGTGATTTTCAGTATATAAGATTTGCATACTTTTTTATCCATTTTCATGTGTGTGATGCATGTTTATTATACACGTGTGTGCATATGAATGTGTATGTGCATATTGGCATATGCTCAGGCCCATGTCTGTATGCACATTCAATACTGTGTTCACAAGTATTTTTATGTACGTGCATTTGGAGAGCTGAGAGTCATTCTTTGTTGCTCTTCCACCGTGTTCACTGAAGTAAGGTCTTTAAGTCAAACCTGGAGCTTGCTGACACGGCTAGTCTCACTAGCCAGCTTGCAGTGGGCAATCTCCTGTTTCTACTTTCCAAGGCTGAAATTAGAGGCAGGCTGTCATGCCCTCCTGGCATTTATGTGGGTTCTGTAGATTCAAATTCTGGTCCTCACACTTGTGAAGCAAATTGTAATGCTTGAACCATCTTTCCAGCCCATGCATATATTTTATCAGGATGATTCTTAAGAATATTGTATGCTTTGGTGATATTGTGGATGGAAATATTTGTCAGAAGCATCTCAAGGGAGGGAAGGATTATTTTCGCATAGAGTTTCATTTCACCATGGTAGGGAGAATGTGGTGGAACAGGGAGTTTACATCTTGGCTGACAGGAAGCAGAGGGGAGCATAAAGGAAGGGCCCAGGTTGAGATAGTAGCTCCCAAACACATACCTCTGTAATTTTTTTTTCCTTTTTACTCTTTTGGTTCTTACTCCTTGGGGGCCTGCCTCCCAGCTCCCTAATAAATACAGAGAGGCTTATTCCTTTTTATGAATGCCTGGCCTTAGTTTAGCTTGTTTCTAGCCAGCTTTTCTTAACCTAAATTGTCCCATCTATCTTTTGCCTCTGGGCTTTTACCTTTCTCTATTTTATATTCCTTTCTTTACTTCTTACTCAGTGGCTGGCTGTGTGACTGTGTGGCTGGCCCCTGGCATCCTCTCTCCTTCTCTTTTTCTCACCCTTCCCTCTTCTCTCTTCTTCTGTGTATTCTCTCTGCCTGCCAACCCTGCCTATCCTTTCTCCTGCCTGGCTATTGGCCATTTAGCTCTTTATTAGACCAGTCAGGTGTTTTAGACAACAAAGTAACACAGCTTTACAGAGTTAAACAAATGCAACCTAAAAGAATGGAACACATCTTTGTGATGTGGGAGTCCCCTCTGTACTCTGTGAATATGTTTTATTACCATTGGTTAATAAAGAAGCTGCTTTGGGCCTATGGCAGGGCAGAACACAGCAAGGTGGGAATTCCAAGCAGATAGAGGAAGGAAGAAGGCAGAATCAGAGAGATGCTATGTAGCTGCCGAAGGAGCCAGATGCCCCAAAACCTTACTGGTGAAACACATGCCTCATGGTAAAATATAAAATAATAGAAATGGGTTAATTTAAGATGTAATAGTTAGTTAATAAGAATCCAAGCTATTGATCAAGCAGTGTTGTAATTAATATAGTTTCTGTGTGATTATTTCAGGTGTGGGTGGCTGGGAAGTGAAGAAGCAGTCTCTGCCTGCATCTCTGCCTCATTAAACAAATGTTCTACAGCATAAACAAATGTAGCACATCTTCACTTGATATTCCATAGCATACTTCCCATGATTACTTCCTCCAAGTAGGTTGCTCCTCTTACCCTTAGATGATGCTCAATAACACTGTTACAGTATGAATCCATCAGGGATTAATCTGTTCATTAGGTTAGAGTCCTTGTTGTCTAACTGTCTATGGAAATGCTATCCTCGCTATCCCAGAGGCATGTAATCTCTCAGGTATTTCTTAATCCAATTAAACTAATAATCAAGACCAACAATCAGAAGCCCAACCTTTGTCAGCTTGACACCCAACCATTTTTTTAACCTGTAACATTGCACTGTCAGTCCTCCCAAATTCCTCCTGCAAACCATTTCAAAGGCATAAGAACCACATGATCAGATTCAGACATAGCCATGGCCCCCTCAGTACTTCAGTATTAGTTTTGTGATGGCTGTGATAAAAATACCTTCCAGAAACAACTTCAGTTAGGTTGAATGTAGTTTGGCCAACAGCTACAGAGGTTTCAGCCCATTCTGAAGAGGAGGCTGTTACAGTGTAGAACAGATTAATTATGGAAAACAGAGAGCAGAACAGAGCATAGAGGAAGGAACCAAGGACAAAATATAGTCCCTAGGATATGCTCCTGGAGAAAACTTCTTCCAGTTAGGTCCCACCTCCTACCCATCACAAATATCCTATAATACCACCATGTTAAGAACCATCAAGGGATTATTAATTAGTTCATAAGACTGGAGCCTTCATTATCAAATTGTCTCTGAAAGGGCCCTCACAGTCACACCTTGATCCATGCTTTACTAATCTCTTAAGTGTTTCTCAGTCTCATCAAGTTGACGATCCAGAGCAATTATCACAGCATCTTTAAAGTTTCTGGCTGTCTGATATCATCTCATGGGGATGTGATTGATGTTTCTATATCCATAGGTTATGTGGTCTTGCTGAAGTTAATTAGTCCACAGATTTTATAAAGGAATCATTCAGATCATCTACATTGATAAACATATCTTCTTAGAATAAAAGCAGTTTGGGTTGCTTGTTTCTAACTTGGATGCCAAACATTTTGCTGTTTCCTGATGTTGAACAGGAACAGGAAGAGAAGACACAGTGTATTGTTCCTAATGTAAGTGGGAAAGCATTTACATTTTCACCAGTTAAGTGCGATGATAGCTGTAGGATTTTTTTGAAGATTCATTTTTATCAAGTTAATGAAATTTCCTTCTGATTCTAATTAACTGATACTTTGAAATAAAATAGTTGTTGGATTTTATACACATTTGAATTGTATGAATTTTTTAAAAAAATTGCCTAAAGAGAAAATTTCATTGTTTTTCTTTTGAATGTTAGAGCATCTTTGATTCCTGGAGATAAATTCAGCTTGGTCATGAAGTATAGACAATTTCATTTGCTGTTGGATTGGATCTGCTAAGTTTAGAGATTTGTATTCATCTTTTTGTTAGACAATGGTTTGCAACTAGTTTTCATTCCTTTTAATGTCTGTATAATTTTTGTGGTAGGATATTGCCATCATAGAATAATTTGGAAAATTTTGCCTCAGTTTGCTAGAATATTTTTTATTCTTTTTTGGCAATTATTTATCTATGAGATTTTCTTATAGAAAGCTTGAAACTGCATATACAACTTTTTAAATAGTTACAGGCTGTTCTGGTTATCTGATTATTAAGAACTCTTAGAGGAATTATTTCTTTCCAGGAATGTATTAATTTCATATATGATGTAAAATTTATTGGTAAGTAAATGTGTAATATTCTCTGTTTGTCAGCTTAGTGTTTGTAGGATCTGTAGTGATGTCACCTTTTTCATTCTCTGGTTTCAGAGTTTAAAAACATTTTCTCAGGTCAGCCTTATTAAAATTTACTAATTTGATTTTTTTTGTCTGTGAATCAACCTTCAGCTTAACTGATTTTTCTTTTTAAAACATTTTTTGTTTTACTAATTTTTCTTCTGAACTTCATTATTTATCTTCTTCCATGTCTTTGGGTTTAATTTTGTTATTAGTTATTTAAGATAGATTCTAAGGTAATTAACTTTGCCTCTTTGCTGCTATGCAGGTTTTAGTACCATCTTATAAATTTGACACATTGTATTTAATTTCATTCAAGTTTGTAAGTGGGGTTTTTCATTGGGACTACTGGCTCCCCAATAAACTACACAGAGACTTATTAGTTATAAATGCTCAGCTGACAGCTTAGATTTGTTACTACTTAGCTCTTACAACTTAAATTAACACAAATTTCTTATCTATGCACTACCTCATGGTTTAGTACCTTTTATCAGCACAGCAACTTCATGCCCTGCTTCCTCTGCATCTCCTGGTGACTCCACCCTCCTTTTCCCCTGTGCTCTCTTTTTCCCTGCCCACAAGTCCTGTCTAACCTTTTCCTGTCTAACTATTGGCCATTTGCTCTTTATTAACCACTGATAGCAACACATCTTCACAGTGTACAAAACACTAACCCATAACATTTCCCACTTTTGTCCAATTAAAAAGGAAGGGCTTAGCTTTAACATTGCAAAACCAAGTAAGAATTTCAGTTACAATATTTAGTCTATTTGTATTTGGCAAATTTAGAGAAAATGTTATCTATCTTTGTGAATTTAAAGTTTTATACTGAATTTACTTTTTGTCATAACTAAGGAAAGCTGTAAGTCTAACTATTTAGTCTTTAACTCCATCAAAGAGCCCAGAAGGATGTAATATTAACTAATGACAGGGACATCTAACTTCCTGTACAATCACCAAAGATGACATTTGGGCATCCATCTTTGTTTACAGACCTAGTATAGCTGACAGACATTTCTAAGAAGCAGAGAGTTTTGAAGGACTTCCCTAATTTGTCTTGGCAAAGTTTGACAGTTGCTTTCTTTTGCATCTTGCTTGTCCAGTTTGGACAGCATACTGTCAGGAGTCAAAGCAAGAGCAGTTGCTTGCCCAAATGGCTAGCTAGTTTTGCCATCAAGAAAGCAAACACCATACAGATGTTTTTTAATGGCTGTTATGTTCTTTTGAAGTAAATTGGTGCTGCCAGGACCAGACATGTCTCACTGTCATGAAAAGTCTCAGGTTATTAAACATCTTAAATGTCATATTTTGTAGGCCTTTGAAGTGTTTGAAGACCATTTATCTATCTAAACTTATGTTTAACCTTGAAAATATACCTAATATGACTACAAGTTTGATTATTATAGATGACTAACTACTTACCTGTGTTTTTAAGTTGTACATTACATTTTAAATGAGCTTCCACAAACACAATAACCCATATAAGAATACATACATACAGTACAACAAAAAACCTTTAAATTTGTATCAGTAAACCCAAATCCATACCAATGTAAAATATTTTGAGATTAATAGTTGCTTTTGGGATTAAATTAGATTCAGTAATCTTCCCATTTATCTCATCATCTCTATATTATATCCCTCTTTTTTTTTCTTTGGAAAGAGATCTTTGAATTTAACTTTTTTGTTTAGCTTTTTCCCTGACCATGACCAATAACAACTTGTAACCAACCCCCCTTGAATGATGACAGACATCCATACCCATCTCTTGGGAATGTGGGTGTAGTTTTTTGTAGATTGCTTCCTGTTGTCTGGGGGCACTGATATCTTTGGGATAGTTTAAGAAAATCTAGGTAATGATCAAGTCCTGGCTGGAGTAGTCTGTGAGGCTGGACCATCTCAGCCAGCAACATTGAAGCCATTCTGGATGCAGAACCCTGAGGAAACTGTAGCAGAGGAACTCTTGGAGATGTTGGGTCACCTGGGTCATTTGTTATTATTGGTGTCTGGTCCCCTTTCTCTCAAAAATAGGTAAACTTATCTGTACTAATACAAGTATAGACTGTGTGTTGTACACAAGTCAGCCAAAGATGATTTTTTTTTTACCTGTTTGAGCAGGTAAAATATATGTTACCTATCCTTTAGTTTTTTTTCAGGTTTAATTTTTTTTATGTCTGTTGCCAGAATTTTCAGGGTGTCTTCTGCAATCAAACCTGATCTTCTTCAACCTTGAACGAATTCATGCCTTTTGTTTTCTGTGGAAACAAAAGCATAGCCTTTTCCTCAAAGCAACACATCTTTTGACTTCCATTTTGAAGTCAAGACATTTTTAAAATATATAGGTTGTTTTAATCTAGCATCTTCCATAGTCCAATGTCTCTTAGCAGCTATTGTTCATTCACAAGCAATCAAAAAATTCTGCCTGGATCTGTCTCTACTGAGCATCTGTAGTGTTCTCTGATCACATGAGATGAATCTTAAGCTTCTCTGTCAGCTGCTGGTGTGGCTCAGCTTAGTGCATGGTACTGCCACATGGTGTTGGCATTTGGCTTAGTCGAGAGGCAGTCTCTATATGTTGAGCTTATCCAAGGGACCTCAGTCACTAGGAAACTGCATTTGACTCTGTGTTTTATTTATTTATTTTGAAGTTTTAAAGCTTTCTCAGGCCTTATGTGGATATAGGTGCCAGAACTTTGGTGGCATTTGTAGGTGTGTTTTTTTTTTTTAAATTTCTCTTTGATAGTCTGTGTTCTGTGAATTATTTAGAAATACATAGCTTGATTTCCAAATGTCTAAATACCAGAAATATTTCTGGTGTTATTTTGATATTTTATTTTGGTTTGAGAAATACTTTGTGTGATTTTGGTCCTCTTAAACTTGTTGAGACTGGTTGTACTGTCCTGTATATATGTTATATTGACTGATGCTATCCCTGCATTTGAAAGGGAAGTTTATTCTGCTGCTGTTGTGTAGAGTGTGTCAACTAGGTTACTGTGATCAGTAGTGGTTTTCAGATTTTCCTATAGTTTAGATTTTCTTTACATAATGATTTTGGGAGTACTTTGTTCCCTCAAGTTTTGAGAATTGTATATCTAATATCGTTGATAAAAATTAAGGCTTTTTTCTTCTTCTACTTCTGTGAATTTTTACTCTTTGTGCTTTGCATCTCTGTTAGCAGGCACATAAAAGCCATGCATGACTTAATTCAGTTGCTTTCCTTTTTTCAGTACTTGGAAACCAACCCAGGGCCTTCTGTGTTCTGCATAGGTGATCATCACTGAGCCACATTCATGGCTAAATTAGTCTTCAAAACAAATTGACCTTTCTTTTTCTCTAGTAATAAACTGTGCTGTAAAATCTATTTTTTGATATTAAAGTGATCACTCAGCTTCCTTTTAATTAGTGTTAGTGTGACTTACCTTTTTCTATTTGAGTGATTTATGTCTCTTAATTTATGTGTTTTACTGCTTAATTTCAAACTGGGTGTTTACACCATTTGAATTATCTATCTGCCTGGGCTTAATTTTGTGCTTGTTTTCTGTTTTCTTGTATATACTTTGTTTCTATGCCTCTCAGTTTTCACTTTATTTAATATTAACTGAAAAACTTAAATATTACTTGGAGTATTATTTCTGTATTCCCCTCCCTGTTTTGCAAATCTGGCAATGTCTTTACTTTGCCTTCAATTATAGAGGTTACCTTTAAAAAATATTATGTTCTTGGCCCATTGACTTGCTGACAAGTTTGTTCAGTTGTGTATCTTGTAATTGCTTGCTTAGGATGAGTTGAATTTTTCTTGCTTCTTGAAGGATTTTTGTCTTCATCTTTGGATTTTAGCATTTCACTGAGATGCGTCTGGCTGTGAATACTTTTGCATTCATTGTACTGGGAATTCTGTGAGCTTTCTGGGTGTGTAGATGAGGCTTTTCTTTCTTAAAATTTGCCATGTTTCCAGCCA
>PVIU01018482.1:0-38932 GCA_004026605.1 Ondatra zibethicus
GTGCAACTATGTTCATAGCAGCATTGTTTGTAATAGCCAGAACCTGGAAACAACCTAGGTGCCCCTCAATGGAAGAATGGATCAAGAAAGTGTGGATTATATACTCATTAGAATACTACTCAGCAGTAAAAAACAATGACATCTTGAATTTTGCATGCAAATGGATGGAAATAGAAAACGCTATCCTGAGTGAGGTAACTCAAACCCAGAAAGATGATTATGGTATGTACTCACTCATTAGTGGACCCTAGCTATAAAATAAAGGACACTAAGCACTTAGCTCACAAGCCCAGAGAAGCCGAATAGCAAGGTGAACCCAAAGAAAGCATATACAGATCCTCCTGTAAGTTGGAAGCAAACAAGATCATCAAGCAAAAGTTGGAAGCCAGGGGGCGGGGATAGAAGTGGGAGGTAGGGGAGCAGGGGAAGGGGAGAGGGGGAAGGAGAGTGGGAGGGTGAAGATGGAGGAAAGGTGGACATTGGAGAAGGGAATAAGATATCTACATTAAGAGAATCATTTTAGGGTTGGCAAGATACTTGGCCCTGGGGATCCCAGGTGTCCACGGGCATGTCCCCAGCTAGGTATTCAGGCAGCAGAGGAGAGGGAGCCAGAACTAGCCTTGTACCATAGTCACATTGATGATTATCTTGATCACCATTATAGAAATTTCATCCGATGGATGGAGATAGAGACAGAGACCCACATTCACATCAGAGCAATGGATTGAGCCCCCAAGGTGCAGGTGAAGAGCAGAAGGTGGGAGAATATGAGTAAGGAAGTTAAGACCGTGAGGGGCTGGTCCAACTACTGAGACAGTGTGCCTGAACTAATGGGAGCGCACCAATCCAGCTGGACTGGGACTGAATGAGCATATGATCAAACCAGACTCTCTGAATGTGGCAGCGAATGTTGGCGGATGGAGAACCCATCAACAATGACACCAGGACCTATCTCTTCTGCATGTATTATCTTTTTGAGAACCGAGTCTTTTTTAATGCACTCCTTCCTAGGCCGGGAGGGATGGGGGTGGGCCTTGGACTTCCAACAGGGCAGGGCACCATGCCCTCTTTCAAGGAAGAAGGGGGAGGGAGGAGGGGTAGGAGGGTAGCGGGAGGGGACCGGGAGAAGGGGAAGAAAGGTAAAATTTTTATTTCTTTAATTATGTTTTTGAATTGAAAAAATAAAACAAAACAATGTAAACAAACAAACAAAAAAAAACCAAAAACCAAAGCAGCATCCTACAGAATGGGGGAAAAAACTTTAATCAATTATATATCTGATAAAGGGTTGGTATCTAGAATATATAAATAAATAACAAAACACAAAACCCTGAACATCAAGAAAATGAATACCCAATTTTAAAAATGGGGTATAAAACAAACAGAGTTCAATAAAGACAAAATACAAATGAATGAGAAACATTTAAAGAAATGCTCAACATCCTTAGTCATCAGGGAAATTCAAATCAAAACTGCTTTGAGATTTTATCCTATCCCAGTTAGAATGGCCAAGATCAATAAAACAGATGACAGCACATGCTGAGGAAGGTATGGGGAAATGGGAACACTTATTCATTGCTGATGGGAATGAAAACTGGTACAACCACTATGGAAATCTGTGTAGAGGTTGCTCAAAAGCTGAAAACTAATCTACCACAAGATCCAGGTATATTACTCTTGAGCATATACCCAAAGGACACTACATTTTACTACAGATACTTGCCCATCCACATTCATTGCTTGCTGCGGGAGCTCCTTCCACTCTTTCAGCCAATAGCCACTGAGATACCAGCCCACTGGGGTGTGGTCTCTTATATTTTAAAAAGTGGCGGCAGCCCTCTGCTTGCTCTCTTGCTTCCAGCTCCTGTTCAGACTGCTAGACTCTCTGTTTCCTGTTTGCGACAAGAGGACTGTGGTTTGGGACATTGATCTGTAAGTTTTTCCCCCTCCAATAAATAACCCCTTTTTATAATAATTTCCAAACTGGTGTGGGATTGTTTTGTGGCATTAATTGCTGCTGTATTCTTAGCAGTCAGTGTGCAGGCCCAAAATTATGAGCCTATTTCCACGCTGACCAAAGGTCAAGAGAGTTGGGACTTGTT
The DNA here is from genome assembly GCA_004026605.1 of Ondatra zibethicus. NCBI lineage: Eukaryota > Metazoa > Chordata > Mammalia > Rodentia > Cricetidae > Ondatra > Ondatra zibethicus. The sequence continues at coordinate 2,103 of PVIU01018482.1, forward strand.
TCAAGGTTATTGTGCTTCTACCTCAGCACCTAGTTGTAAATCTGTGAGTTCTGCTCGCTCAAGATTGTCAACAGGTGTAGCTAATTGCCAGACCTTGTACTCCAGGAATAGAGAAGTAGATCTGTTCCTACCTCAAACAAAGTCTAAGGATCGAATTAAGTTCCAGCTCCCTTTATGGAGATAATTTGTGATTCCACCCAGGTATTGGTTTGCCTATAGAGGGTTTTGGTCTAGGGCATGAGCATGACTTGCTGACTTGTTTTGTTCTAGCAACAAAATGTTTAACTATGAATGTAGCCTGTGACTTTCAATTGGTTTGTTCATTTCCTTGTATCAGGTTAATGTAGTCTTTTGTCTTACTCATACTTTTTGGGGTCAATGGTATTTTAAGCAGTTGGAAATTAAATGCAGGTGAATTTTCAGCACTCACTGAAAAATTCCCTCCCGATACTATCCTATATATTTCTCTGTTTTATTATTTTCATTCGTGTCTTCATATTCTTTACTAAATTCCCACACCTCCACTCTGGAGAAAGGTATTTTTGTTGAGGCTGGTCCCCAACAGTCAAAAATTGGAAACAGCTTAGATGTCCATCAACTGATAAATAGATAATGAAAATTTAGTACATTTATACAATAGAATTTCATGAAATTCGCAGGTAAATGGATGGAGTTAAAAATAAGCATCTTGAGTAAGATAAACCAGACCCTAGAAAATGAATATTGCACGTTTTATATGTATGTTGTGGAATATTATTTTAAGATGTGGTACATTTGTTTATACTGTGGAGCATTTGTTTAATTATGCAAAGATGTATTGCATTCTTTTATGTTGCATTTGTTTATCTCCATGATGTTGTGCTACTTTGCCTGACTAAGGCATCTGATTAGTTTGATAAAGAGCTGAATGGCCAATAGGAAGGCAGGAGAAAGGATAGGCAGGGTTGGGTTGACAGAGAGAATAAATAGGAGAATTCTGGGAGGAGAGGAGATGAAGAAGCAAGAAAAGGAGAAGGAGAGGAGGACATCAGGGCCAGCCATATAACTACACAACCAGCAATGGAGTAAGAAAGAAAGAAATGTATATAAAATAGGGAAATATAAAAGCACAGAGGCAATAGGTAGATGGGGTAATTTAAGTTAAGAAAAGATGACTAGAAACAAGCCAAGCTAAGGCAGAAAATTCATAAGAAAGAATAAGACTCTGTGTGTTTATTTGGGAGCTGGGAGGGTGGGTCCCCCAAAGTATAAGAGTCAAAAGAGTAAAAAATAACCAACAAAATATGTGGATGTTAGTTTTTAAGTTTCAGGTATTTTTTTTAATCACAATAATCACAGAGGTTAGGTACCTAGCAAAGGACTAGAGGGAAGGTGAGGAGAAAATGTTATAAAGAGGTAAAGAGAAAACTAGGAAGATTACCAGAAGAAGGGGATAGGAGGGCATGAGTGCTAGCGAGCACAAGAGAGTGCATGATGAGCATGTGAGCATGAAGCTGGGTGGGGACTCTGAAGAGTTGGGAAGGAGAGAGAATATGATTAAAATATATTGTATGAAAATAATTTCAATATAAAAAGAAAAAGTCCTATCTTTCTGACACTTACCATCTGCTTGTATTAAAATGTCTTGTTTCCTTGTAGATATACCATTTATGTAGGAAGAAATGACAAGATTTTTAGATGACAAGAAAAGATGCCCTGACAATATTAAAATAGAATATTCATAAAAATTAAATTATCTACATGGACTAAATTCAATTACACCTGTGTATATAAACGATTGAATACAATATTACACAGGAATGCACTCATGTATTAGTGGAATAACTATATGTACAGAGGTAAAGTTAAATCCACACTGCATGTAGCATATATCTCTACACATCAGTCCACTCAAAGGAATGGGATAATATGTGGAGAGGTCTTGCACCAGTTCTGTGAAGAAGTACAATTATTCATAGCACCACTGCTTCCCTAGCTGTACAAGCAGGTATTTTGGTGATTGGGAAGATCACCTTTAGGAACAGTTTTAATAATGTGCACAAATGTACCTCTCTTTCAGAACGAATGTCTGTCTACCCATGGATCCTGAATGTTTTATATTTAAATTACAGCAGATTCCTGTGTTTTCATTACCATCGTGTACTCTAAGAGCCAATTACTTTTACAAGTATAAAGCAGAACACATGACTCCCTCGGGAAGATCAGAAAGATAAGTCTGATGATCCACCTGGAGCATTGTAGTTTTCTTAGTGTATAAGAAACGCCCTTTTTCTAACTGTGACATTTAATTCCTGGGAAGTGAAACACAAGTTCTTAAAACCACAAAACTTTTTAGTAATGAGTCCCATATATATAATTTTATCATTTGAACTTCTCTTCCTGTAAGCAAGTTCTCAGCTACTGTCCACCGTTGAAGACTTCCTCCTTTCACCTTGTTTCCTTTTTCAGGCTATGTCCCCTGCTGCTTTTCGTCACCTGAAGCTTTACTATTAGATGATACTTAACACTTCATGCCTGTGAAAGATACCTTATGAGTCAGCTCCTGACTTGGCTCATTTGTTAATCACTACCCTTTTCAATATTAGGAACATGGTTTCAATGCACATATGCTTTGCTTTCTAAAGGCTTTTCATCTTTTAAAATTGTAAAGCAAGCTAAAAATTACCATCTCATTAACTGAGAGTATAATACTTCAATAACAATAAGAACATACAAGTCATAGAATTTTCTATGACTTCCATCTTGTAAGCCTAAAACTCCCTCTGTCTATTAAACAATCTCCATTTCCTTTCCTGGTCCTACTCCTGGCAACCACCACTCTGGTTTCTGTTTATATGAATTTAACTACTACAGTTACTTCCCATAAGCAAAACCATACAGCATTTGTCTTTTCAATTATGCTAGGCCTATTTCATTTAACATAATGTCTTCAACATTTACTCAAACTATAGCATCTGTCAGACTTTCTTTGTCAAGGATGAATAATTATCTATTATAGGGAATAATTTTGTGTAGCAGCAAAGAGAGTCGCTTGTTGGTTTCTGGCCAACCGGCTACCTTAGACCCCAAATAATCACACAGAAACCATATTATTTAAACCTCTGCTTGGCCCATTAGCTCTAGCTTCTTATTGGCTAACTCCTACATCTTAATTTAACTCATCTCCATTAATTTGTGCATCACCACAAGGTTGTGGCTTACCAGCAAAGTTTTAGCACGTCTATATCTGGTGGTGGTTCCACTGCATCTCCCTAACTCTGCCCTTCTTTCTCCCAGCATTCAGTCCAGTCCTCCCTGCCTACCTAAGTTCTGCCCTGTTATAGGTCCAAAGCAGTTTCTCTATTCATTAATGGTAATCACAGCACACAGAGGGGACTCCCACATCAATATTGTGTTTTATCAATTAATTTGTAAATGCACATTTAGGCTAGTTCCACCTCTTAGATTCCCTTAATGGTAGTGCTACAAACATTGGCATACAAGCATCTCTACTTTCAATTTCTTTTCACCTATACATTCAAAAAGCATGATTCCTGGACTACAGAGTTAATTTTATTTCCATATGTGTAGTGTGCATTTGTGTTTGTATGTGTGTAGGCTCACTTGTGTGTAGAGGTATATGAAGGTCAGAGCTGACAGGCTTCATCAACTGTTCTCCCCTTATTCATTGAGATAGCATCTCGCAACTGAACCCCAAGTTCACCTATGTGGGCTAGTCTAGCTGGCCCAGCCTGCTCTGTGGGAATCCCTCTCTGCCAAGCAGAACTGCAGGCAGTCTACCAGGCCCAGCCAACATTTAGTGGGTGCTGGAGAATCAAACTGCAGTTCTTATGCTTGTGTGGCAAGTGAGGAACTACCATACTATTTTCCAATGTGGCTATCCAGAATACAACGATTCTAACTTTTCTATAGATGCACTAATATTATTTTCTGGGTAGTCTTTTGTTTTGGAACTAGTCACTCTAAGGGGCCTGAGTAGTATTTCACTGTAGCTTTCATTTGTTATAACACTGAGCTTCTTTTCATGTTTACTGGCCACTGAGATCTTTGGAGAAATGTCTTTTCACATGCTTATGACATCTTTTAATTGGGATGTGTGTAGTTGAATTTAGTTATTTGTGTACTCTTGATTCGTATTTTCTCCTGTTCCATGGGTTCCTTTCTCATCCTGCTGTGTCTTGACTGCCTGTGCTTTTCATGTGTTATCTGAGACTCAATAGAGCTTTTCTCCTAGGCTTTTGTCTAGGATGAGTTTTTATAGTTTCATGTCTTATGTTTAGGTCTTTGGTTGCTGATACAGATTTTCTAACACCATTTGTTGAGGAGGTTGCCCTTTATATGCTGGGTAATCCTGGCACTTTCATGAATCAGTATTTGACTATATATATATATAGTATATATATATATATATATATATATACACTGAGATTTATATCATGCCTTTCCACTTTATTCCATGGTTTCTATGTCTTTTTGCTAGTAGCACACTGTTTTGATTACTGTGGCCAGTTTTGTATTTCTTCTGTCTGAAACACTATATCCCAACTCATCCTTCAGATTTCAGATATTATGTAATTTGAGAAGTCTTCTTGACCATCCCATCCTCTCATTTCATTTCTGCACCCTCAACTTTGGTTACATATTGTTCCTCTCCCATAGAGTTCACCTTGTTTTTCTGTAATTGACTTGTGACTCCCAAAGTCACAATCCCAATGACAGAAGGGTCTCATCTATAATTTTAGCTTTCACATCCACTCCTAGCAAGGGTTTTACCACACTGCATAATCAATAAAATCATCAATACCAGATCAACAGTGTTTTTTGTAGCATGCTCAAGTGGCCAAAAGAATGAATAAAGTCTATGTACTGATTTAGAAAATGCTTCCAAGATAAAAAACTAAAAAAACAAGCAAGATGCAGAGTGTTTATAAAGTTATAACTTACGTAAGAAAGGCAGGTATATATCAATTTGTGTATATATGATACCTCTCAAAAGTAAAGTAGGTTATCTTCTGGGAATAGATAAAAATCAGGAAAATGAAGGATGGGAAAGTGAGTTTTCATTATATACTTTTAAAATTACATGAAGATTTTCCTAATTATGACAATGCTTTAAAAATTTTAAACAGAATGACTAAATAATGAGAACATCAAATAGAGGCTGAAGATGTAGCTCAATGCCAAGCACATGCAAAGCCCTGGGTTTGATCACTGTGTGTGTTCCTATGAGAGAGACAGATGGGGGGTGGAATATGAATGAATTAAAGTAACAATAATGTAGTATTTCCTTCCTCTTTCATCTTACAACAACAAAAACACAACTATTAGGATCTGTGTCTTAAATGCTCTTTGTGAACTCAGTTACACCCCTGCCCAGGCAGCTCCTACCTTGATGTTTCTTGGATCACTCATTCTGGAGTTACTATCTTTGTCATAAGGATAATCAGGCAACCCTGTAGATAGTGGTTCTCAACCCATGGGTCACCTAAGACCATCAGAAAACAAAGATTTACATTACAATTCATAACAGTAGCAAAATTACAGTTATGAAGTAGCAATGAAAATAATTTTATGGCTGGGTTCTACCACAGCACAAGGAACTATATTAAAGGGTCACAGCAATAGAAAGGCTGAGAACCAGTGCTATAGAGACTTACTTACAGAGGAACTTTCCCCAACAGCCAGAGAAAAAAATGCTAGTCATGCAAGTAAGCCACCTTAAAAGTAGATCTGCCAGACTTAATCAAACCTTCAGATATTTGCAGTTCTGGCCAACAAGCAAACTGTAATATCACAATGGTTGGAGGTGGGGCATTACTTCACAGCCAAGCTCCTCTATCCTTTTTGAAAAACAAAACAAAACAAAACAAACTGAATTCTGAATGATAGTGTTTTAAGTCAGTACAGCTTGAGATGATTTAGATAAGGTTAAACACTGTCAGCTTGCTGTATTTGGAATCAACTATAAGACACACTTCAAGCCTTGTCTGTGTGGTAATCTACAAAAAAGGTTCCACTGAAGGGAAGGGAAAAACCACAATGCCGATGACATCATCTCGTGGAGTGAGGCCCTAGACTGAAGAAGGAAAAGCTACCTATTAATCTCTTTGCTTCCTACTCTGGACAAAATGTGACCAGCTGCCCCCCTCTCTCTTGTGATCTTACTTCCCCACAATGATGGGCTGTACCCATCAGCTGTAAGTCAACATGACTCTTCCTCCTTTAACTTGCTTCTTGTCAGAACAGTGAGAAAAAAGGAACCAATACAATTTGTATGCAGCAATACCTAACTAGAAGAATTTATTCACAAGTAACAGCTTTCTTTTGTTTTAAAGGTATAAATTATGCTGAATGTAACCCAGTCCTTCCCTGGAAGCCTTGCCTGGCTACAAAAGATGACTAGGTCAGACTCTGTGTCCTCAATTACTAGGAGTCCTCACTGAGCTAAGTTCTTACTGAACACACCTTGTTATTCAGAAAAGATGCATGTTTTAGTGTTCCTGGCTTTGCTGCCACTCTGTATGCATGATCAAACAGTATGATGAGAGCAAATGATTGCAAGACGTTTGTTTTCTAGTAAGTTCCCTGAAACAGAGACTGGCAAATCTAATATGAATCCCCAGAAATTCAGTTACTTCTAAGCTCCAGTATTCTGGAAAACATAAAATAAATGCATGATCAGTGAAATGTAAAAAAAAAAAAGATGTATAAATTCTGTACTCTAAAAGACATAATATAAATAGTAGTTATCAGATCACATTAAAGTAACTGCATCAAGCTATAGAACCAGGTAGGCCTGGAGAAGGCATGTTGAGGACTCTGATACCATAAAATAATTATGATGCCAGTTCTGTCTTTCAAAAAAAAGCATAATTATTCAAACCTCAGGTTGTCAAAAAAAAAGCATAATTAGTGATATGGGATGGTATTTGTGGCATACAAAATATTCTAGAAAATATATCTGGAAATCTTATGAAAGTAGTATATTGAAAAGGTTTTAGACCACAGATATCTTATGGTCCCTTTTCCTAACATTACACAACACAACTAAAAGCAACTAAAAATGTAGGCTATGGACCTGCTCAATTCAGAGAACTAGGATTGCTGTGCACTTAGAGTTACTGTGACTGTCAGCTGTCACTGACAGCTCATCTGTGGCACCTATACTGTTGTTTTATGTTCTAGTAGACAAACAATGAAGAGACCACTTTTCAGGGGTCCAGTTTTTCTTATGACACAGATTAAAAAGCTTATCTAAATTCCAGTCTGAGGCTGCATCTCCAAACCTCACACCAACAGCAATCTAACCTCTGGGTGAGTAGCAAATCACCTGTGTGTACCAAGAGCTGCATCAGCATGTTTTGTTTTGAACAACTGTTTTGAAAACAGGAACTCTAACTGGTCTACTTACCTAAGCTCTTGTCCCTGAACACAAAATAACAGCAAACATCTGGCTCAAAATTTAGGCACATGCCTACAAATTCTCAAAGCCACCTGAAACACAAAAATGTCCATACAAAAGAACAGATTTCATGCCAGTTTCTGTGAATGTCCTTCTGAAAGACAGGAACATCTCTCATTATACCAGAGGCAACAGCTTTCAGCAGCACAAAGTATGAAAAACTGGTCACATCAACTGTAAGTGACAGACAGGTGTAGAGGAGGAATGAGCGCACTTTAGGCTCATCACTGTTTCTTCTCTCACAGACCCCTTCCCTCAAGAGTTTCCTCTAAAGTGCACAGAAAAGCGATTTTAAAAGGTGCATATTTTCTCCCTCTTGATCACTTGGTTAACAGAAGGGCCCTGTTTCTAGGATTTAGAAGGTTTAAAGATTAATTATCCTACTAAAAATTCAGTTCTAGCTTTTTATTAAGACTGTTTTTTAAGACTGTTTTGAAAATATAGGCATTAATCTGGTTCAATAATGATTATATTAAGTTTCCTATTTATACTGTAATTTTTAAAGTATATTCTCACATTTTTAATTTTCAATCAAGCTACCCCTACGTTGTGAACAGAAAAGACTTCAAAAGAAGGCCAGATTCAGCTTAGGTTTATGGAACTTTGGGCCACCAGCCACTAAGTAGATAACTTCATGGATTTTTCAGACTGGGGAGAATAACAGTGAATTAAGGTGAGGAAGATATTCCTTGTTCATTCTCCTCCAATTCCTCTGACTACACCAAGTCTAAGTTTGGTGCCAGGATGGTATCAATAACAACACTCAATTCTGGCTACTTTCCCTTTTAAACAAAGAACGGTCAGTTTCAAGGCATACAGCATTCAGGAAGCATGTGTTTCTAGATAGAAGCTTTCAACAACACTTTTTAAATTTTATTTTTGCCTATGTCTGCTGTCTGTTTATGGCAAGTGCTAGCAACTGTTAACTAAAGGGTATTTCAAGTGTCTTTAAAAAATAATCGTATTGATGCACAGAAGCATTTTTAAAGGAAAAATGTATATGGCCAAACTTTTGATAAGGAAAAAGTTTCATAAACACTACATTAAATACCTCTTTGGTCAAGACACGGGTATTTGTGATGTACATATGTTGGAGGATGATAGCTACCGTGAAGGATGGAGGACCCTGTTTTAAGGACAGGCAAGTCAGAGAAGGAAATAACTGAAAATGAGGTCATCAAAAGAGTATTCATGAACAAGGTGGTATTTGAGGTAGGACTTGAAGAATGTAACTCAGGCAAGCATAACGGAAGAGAACTCTGAACAATATGTGTCTGACTGGTAGCAAACTCTAAATCTTGATTTTAATGTTGGATACATGGGTTAAAACCCAGTAAACTGTACCATTAAATAGATGTATATTACTACATAATATTTTTTCCTTAAAAAATTTGATACTATCTTTGACAAGTAAATGTAAAGTCACTGAAGTTTAAGGCTTAGTTGTCTTAAAAAAAGAGGTAAATACTATCAAAAGAAAAGAGATATCACAGTTTAAAAACATGGAAATTAAAAGTACCTACAATAAACTGTCAATGAAAACTGTTAGCTACTAAACAAAAATAATAGCTTTACTCATCTACTAAATAGTTTTATTTCAGAGGCCAAACTTACCTCATTTAAAGTTTATCTATTAAAATTAAATATTCTAAACTGGGCATGGTGATACACATGTTTAATTCCAGCACTCTGGAGGCAGAGGCAGGTGAATGTCTCAGTTCAAGTCCACCTTGGACTATAGAGGGAGTCCCAGGACAGCCGGGACTACACAGAAACCCTGTCTTGAAAAACAAACAAACAAATAAAATTAAATATTCTATATTTCTCCACACTGACGTGTGCATTTACAGCATTTATACCAAGTAATAAAGAAGCCAGAATATCGGCAAAGTTGACTACTAGCAACACCCCCAAAAGGCTTGGTTCCAAGCTACTGCTGCTATTTGAAGTGGGTGAGAAGGGGTAGGGTATGTGTTTGGAAACTTTAAGAGCTGAAGCCAGAAAGTAGGTTGGGGGTGGGATGGGGAAGGGCAGGGATGGGCTAAATCTTGCCAAGTCCCTCTTCTTTGTCCACCATGAGGTAAATGCCTCCACTGTGCATTCTACCTGAGCAGAGGCCCAGAACCAACAGAGCTAAGAACAGGGAGAGCAACTGCGATCTAAAGTCTTTCTCTGATTGTCAGGTGTTTTCTAACAGTGACAAAATGTTCAACATAACACTTCACAGAATTTACAAAAGGATGTCATTTTCAACATTTATATACTGCTTCCAAATAGCTCAGAAATAATAGTCTCGGAATTTTTTGGGCCTTTAGCCCTTTTTGATTACCTGAGATTTTTAAATCATTAAATAGTAAGCATGGAATACATTTTAGGTCGCTTTCCTATCTCATTGTTTTTAGAAAGCCTAACTAGAAGGGGAAATCATTACAGTGAAAGTAAAACCATTACCAACAAGTCTTCACTTAGAACCTTAAAACACGTTCAACAGACATTCAATAATAACCACAAACATCAAACTACAACATGAATTATAATTGAAAGCAGCAGCAAGTGATTGGAAAAAAGATATTCATTCATCTGTTAGAAGTTAAAGCATTAGGAATGTAAAGGATGTATGTATCCTTAATATTATTATTATTTTTTTTTACCAATGAAATTGCAGTTTGTTGTTATACAAGGGAGGTGTAGGTCTTCACGCCTGAGACACCTTAGACAGCAACAATGGGCCAATGCATGGGGTCAACTGGAAGCAGCCATACCTCAAGTAAAGTCATTCTGAAATTAGTACTGTGTGGTATTTTATTCTAGGAGATTTTAACACTACCTGGAATGGAACCCAGGGCCTCCATTGCTTGCGTGGTAGGCATTCCTCCATAAGCCGCTTCAGAAGATGGGCTCTCTGGTTAGCTACATCTGGAAAGGCTGTCTTCGCCTTCCTTTGAAAACCGTGTGCATGCAAGCGTAGCAGTGGCCCTTCTGAGCTGCTTTAATAAGCAGACCAAAGTCAAAATTGGGGGCCAAGGGTGTGGCTCAGTAGAGTGTTTGCCTTGTTTTGGAAATACCCTGGGTTTGATCTCCTACACTAAAACTCCTGGGTTTGATTGAGTCCAGTGTGTTCCCCACATGGTATGATGTGGGGCACGTTTAGGGGAAGCAAGCTATTGCTTTAGTACGGGGCTGAGGGGAAATAACAATTTGGAAAACCAAGGTCTTTTCAAAATCTCTTTAATGGGTGAAAAAACGGAGGCCAATCATATGCAAGGTCCTAGGTTTGATTCCTTCCCAACACCCCAAGAAAAAAGTTTACAATTTTTATTCCTTCCCAGCACCCCAAGAAAGAAGTTTACAATGGGTTGGGAGTGCAGGCTTGCGGTAGAATCTTACCAAGCATGTCTGAGGCCCTGGTCTCCAACTATCACAGTACTAAAACAAAACAACAAAATAGTGACAGCGGACCAGACACAGTAACTGAGGACTAGAGAGCTCACACTTGGTCAGTAGCGAAAGGCAGAACTTTGGCCTCCAGCTTGCTATCCTCAGGCCACAGCTGTTTCTACTATTTAAAGTATAAAACTACGGGCAGTTAAACCATTAGTTTACAGTTAACAATTGGCTCACAGTGTCGAATTTTCTGGTTTGTGTTTACTTCAGTGTTTTTAATTCCTCATTAAAAACTGGGTCCCCCAAAGAAGCTACATACATCTCAAGATTTGCTCTCCCTTTAGTAATTCGGAGGAATGACCAAGTTTAACTAAAAGTAACCATAAGAAGGCATTCAGTCGACTTGGGCTATAATTTACCTAAACCTTCAGTCAGCTCGGCTGAATCAAGGGGTTGATTGGTGATCAGGTAAGTTACTTAGCACATAATGACGGCCTATGTTATTCATAAAAGGTCATATTAACATGAACAAATACAACTAACCTTAACATGGTAAGAACTTAACACCTAAAGAGCCTGCGCCACCAAAATGAGAAGTTTTGTCTCCCTCCATAAAATGAGGGAGATTCACGTATTTTTCTAAAAAACCCCAAATGTGTGTCTTGACTACAATCTCTAAACCTGATTTTTCTTCAACTCCCCTGAACTCTGAAGATAACGAAAGAATAAACAAACACAATTTCCGTGGCCGTGGCCAGGAGAAAGACGTTGCCATTCCCGCCCCCCTCAGGGTAAGGAGGGGAAAAGCGGGAAGGACTGGTCAAGGCTCAACTTTCAAAGCCTTGGGAACCAAAGGTGAGGGCTGTTAACAACTTCCGTGTGCTAGCCCGACTTCCTTTTCGTGAACTTGGCCGTGCTCTCTACCCTTTGCCCAGGCACATAGGCGAGCCTCGATCACACTGGGACCCACCGGACCTACAAGGCGACGCGGTGGCTAGAAGCCTCCAACAAAGACGCCGGGCGCCAGCCCCCAGGTGACACCTCCCGTCAGCCCCGCAGCGGCACTGCCCGCCGAGGTCGCGGACAGGGCTCGGGTCCCATCACCCGCCCCTGTCGGTCCGGGCCCCGCTTCCCCCGCGGCGGGCACAGGTGGGGGTCGGGTGGTGACACCCCGACGCCACCACCGCAGGCCGGCGGCGGAGACGCCCCCCCGAACCACGCCGCGCCACACCGCGGCTCGCCGCGCGACCGCGCCGGGGGCGGGGACGCTGTTACCTGCCGCGGGCTCTGCCGCTCCCCGCCGGCGCCACTCTCCTGGCAACCGCGGCAGCCGCACGAAGGCCGCCAGCCGAGGGCCTGGTGACAGCTACCAGCGTGCACCGCGCGCGCCCACGCCGGCGTCGACGTCGGCGGCCTCGATCCCGCCCCGCCCCGCCGCGGCTCGCCGGCCCCGCTAGCTGGCGCCACAGCGCCCTCAAGCGGGAGATCGTGGAGGCGGCCGCGAGAAAGGCGGGAGGGAGCAGGTGTTTTCAACCAGCCAGCAGAGAACTTGGGTTTGATGGATGATGGCTAGGGGGAACTGAAGGACGCGATCCAGAGGACCCATCAATACTTTATACGAATAATTTCAGGCTTCAGAGTCTGTGTGGAATTGAGAGGCAGTTTAGCACTATTTTGGTCTAGACTTCTTTCAAACTTAGTTACTCCCAAAGAGTTTTGTATGGACTATAGCATGAAGAAAAACGAAAGTTTTTTCCCCCAAAATACTTTGGGTGTACAAGTTTTAAGTCACTTATGAGGAGCATACGATTCACTGTGTATTTGGCTATGTGTCAGTATTTAAGCATTTTATATTCCTTATATTCCTTAGTGTTAAAAGTGGAAGATGACAACTGTCCTTCAAATAAATGAGTTGACACTGAACAGTCGTTAGTTTTGCGTTTTCAAAGATTATTTACTTATATTTTATGTGTGAGAGTGCCGGCAGGTATGTATGTGTATGCCTGGAGCCCAGATGGGGTCGGATGCCCTGGAGCTGGAGTTAAAATCAGCAATGAGCAGATGGATGTGACTGCTGGACACCTCACTTCCCAGTCCTCTGGAAAAGCAGTAAGTGCTCTTAACTGCTGAGCCTCGTCTCCACCCTGCAGCTTTTATTTTTTAAGCTAGTATTCCCACCAATGGTTTGGGAGGAAATGGGCATTTATGCGGCATGATGAACTTAAAGCACCGCAAAGGATAATTAGAAAGCTTCTCTGACGTTATTCAAACACTAAAGACTGTTTTGTTGGTCTTGCCACATAGCCCTGGATGGCCCTACACTCACTATGTAGCCCAAACTGGCCTTGAATTTGCAGCAATCCTCTTGCCTCAGCCTCCTAAATGCTGGGATTACAGGTGTGCGCCATAATGGTTGGCTTAAAGAACTTATTTAGAAATACATCAGGTTTGTTTGGTGTGGAGTAATTATGACTACGAAATTATGAAATGGAACAACAATAAACAGGATTTCTGTCCTTGCTAGTTTTAGGTCAACTCGACACAAGGTAGAATCATCTGAAAGAAAAGAACCTTGATTGAGAAAACACCTCCATAAGATCCAGCTATCAGGCACTTTTTAGTCATTGACTGGGGAGGACCCAGCCCGTGGTGGGTGGTCCGCTGTCCTATAAGAAAGCAGGCTGAGCAAAGCCGTGGGAGCAAGCCAGTAAGCAGCATCCCTCCATGGTTTCCGCATCAGCTTCTGCCTGCAGGTCTTGCCTTGTTTGAGTTTCTGCTGAGTTCCTTCCGTGAACAATGACATGAAAGTGTAAACTGAATAAATCCTTTCCTCCCCAAGTCTCTTTGGTCGCGGTGTTTCATGACAGCAAAAGTAACCATAACTAAGACAGTTTCCTTTATACAGGCTATCATTGATTTAAGTAACAGCCTTTCGTTTGTAAAGAAGTCCTATTGAAAGTCTAGAGTGTAATATATTTATTTACTTCACACCATATCCTTTACTGTATCAAACTGTCAAAATGTATCCTGTAGTAGCAATGAAATAATGGCTTCTTTGAGTCTTTTATTTCTGCAGTATAGTTGGCGTGCAATCACTCACTCTTATCATCATCATCATCATCATCATCATCATCATCATTATGATTGATATTTTTTCGCTTCTCAAAAGTTATGTGACTGATTGGTCCCACAACTCCAGATGCTAGACTCCATCCACTGGCTTTTTGTGGCTTACAGATACCTTACATTTTTTTGCAACTGTTTCAGTCCTGGAGCTATCGTGTCTAAAGCGAATGCAATCAATCTTTGCGCCATCAATCTTTGTCATTTTGGCTGCATCAGACGGAAGCTAATAAACAGTCCTAGTTCCAAAAAAGGAGACTCGGATAAAGTGGGCTTTGGGTAATTCAGCTCTGGACCTGGGGAAAGTACCGACCTCTATCGTCTCTGCTCCCTTATCTTCTACATCCCTGCCCAATCCATCCAGAGGAGCCTCCTCCTCCCCCAAGTCTGAGCTTTTTGCTTATTTCAGGGAGAGAAGGGCTCAAATGGAGCCCATCAATCATCCTTTACAGCAGAGGCCAGCTCTGCTTGCTCCCTGTGCCCCCTTTGCCTACAAGGGCCGGCTTTAGAGGAAGGTGCGCTCCAGGGTCGGGCGCCTTGGCAGTGCGTTCTCCGCCCGGAAGGCGGCGCTGTAGCCGACAGACGCCGACCGTCGGATCCCGCCCGGCCACCGCGCTGCCACCGCCTAGGAGCCGCTTGCCACACGTGCTCCCACTCTGTTCTGGTTCTGGTAACTGCGGGCTCGGTCTCGCGTGGGGGCACGAGTGGGCCATGGCGGTGGCTGCGGCGGAAACGCGCGTGTTCCTGGAAGTGCGGAGACGGCTGCAGAGCGCGCTGCTAATCCTGGGGTAAGGGCGGAGGCGCCGGTGCGCGGGGCCGCGTGCCTGAGCCACGCGCGTGACCCAGGCGCTGGTGCACGCGCGCGGCACAGGAGCGCGGGTGCGCGAGACGGGGGGGAGGCGGGGTGGCGAGCGCGTGGGGCTGTAGGCGCGTGCACGAGACAATGTGCGCGTGCGCGGGACGGGATGGGGTGGCGAACTTAGATCTTTATATTTGCCCCTCAAGCGCTTTAGCCACTGAACCATCTCCCCACCTTGCCTGCAAACTTTTAATTTCATATTTACTACACAAACAAGAAACTTGGTGGGAAAATGAAATTTCTGCTTGTGATCTGTAATTTTAATGGTTTGTGTTCTCTTCATCGATTTTGCCTATTTCTTTGTGCCAAGTGTTCAAATAGACAGATCTGAAAATGTATTCTAGAGCAACACAGCTGTATTATTATTATTATTATTATTATTATTATTATTATTATTTAACTTTTTCTCTTTTCTGAAACTTGTCAAGTAGCTGAAGTGGAAGTTTTGGATATGGCCTAAGAATTGAGTTCGAATCCGAGCCTCATCACAAGGCTAGAATCGTTTTATCTGAATTTTCTCAGTTGAGAGTTGAGTTTCTCAATCTCAATTGGGATTGAGTCTAAGCTCAGTACAACTCACTCATTTGCCTAGCATGTATAGGTTCTGAGATCTCTCCCTTGTATGGGGGTGAAGGGTGGAGAGATAGATAAAGGAGTAAGGTCATAATTTCAAACAAATATCTGCCATTTCTGTCCACCATGTTTGTTAACTAAGAGTACAAACATTACCAAATACAGCCCCTTGCGACCCCCCATACAAACAAAACAAAATAAAACTCTGTAAGCAAGTTAACGAACCTACTTAGCTAGACAGCTTCTTTTTCTCTGTGGTCTTTTGACTACTAGCCTCTCACACCAGTCACTTCCCCTACCCTAGTCACATTGTCTGGTTTCATTCCACCATTTCACACGATGTCACTGTTTCTTGAACTGTGTTGACACGTGTATTAGTCAGGGTTCTCTAGAGTAACAATTTATTGAATGAATCTCTGTATATATAGAAAGGGGATTTATTAAAATGACTTACAGTGTACAGTCCAAATAATTCAAAATGGCTACCTATGAATGGAAAGCCCAAGAATCTAGTAGTTGCTCAGTCCACGAGGCTGGATGTCCCGGCTGGTCTTCAGTCTACTTTGGAATCCCAGAGAAGTGGGCTCTAGTGCCAGTGAAGGAATGGACTTGCCAGTGAGAGCGAGGGCAAAAAGCTTCCTTCTTTGGTGTCCTTTAAGGCTTCCAGCAGAATGAGTGGCCCAGATTAGAGGTGGCTTATCACAGCTCAGACTCTCTTCCTACCTCCAGGGTCTGAATTAGAAGTGGATCTTCCTACTTCAAATTAAGCACAACTCCGTAGCAAGCATGCACTCCATTTTTGGTTTTAGTTCAGTTCAGATGTAGCCAAGTTGACATAGCTTTCACAGCATGCATTTTTGTTTCTATCTGCTTTCCCTAACACACACACACATTCTCTGTCGAGTATAAGTTAGTATGAAAATCAGGTTAGCCTTGAACTCAGATCCGCCGACTCTTCCTCCACAGCACTGGGAACCTCCAACAAGGCTTTGAGACCTTTGGTTCATCTGTGTTGTTGCTTATATTAGTATTCCTTTCCTGTTTCTTACGGAGTTATTTTCCATTGTCTGAGTCTTCCACAAACCACTTACTCATTTTTCTATTGCTGAATGTTTTTTTTATTTCCAGAGTCAGCTGCATTAGATTTGCTTTATAAGATTTGTGTGTGTGTGTGTGTTTGCGGGGTCGGGGTAGCTGGGTATTGGTGCTAGGCAAGTGCATTTGCCACTGAGCCACACCCCTAGCTTTATTTAAGGTCTTTTTATGACATATATACCCTTGGATTAATACCTAACTATCAAACAGTTCTCTAACGCGGTCCGTCTCTTTGGTTTGAACCATTCTAATGGGGATGAGGAGGTATTTCATGGTAGTTTTAATTTCCTTGGTGACTTAAAATGTTGAGAACTTTTTCATCTACTTTTGATAATCCTTGTGTGTTATTTTTGTAAAGTAGCATATGGTTTCTAGCTAATGAAAACAGGTTAGTTGTGCTGCCGATTGAAATAATCTAAAGCCACAGGTGTAAGTATGTGTGGATGTCTTCCGGCATCTTGGGCAGACATTTTCACATTCCTAATGTGGGCTGAGTATACCTTGTTGGTAAAGGTCTGGTCCTGAAGTGATTTTGGACTTGTCTAGAGTTTGTAGCATTTGCATAGACTTGTTGAGCATCCTTAACCTGGAAATCCAAAGTGGGATGGTTAGAAATCATTTTCATTCCAGAGCAGTTTGGCCTTGTGACTTAGGGATACTCAGTATATTCTGCCTTTTTATGAGCAGAAATTTAAATATTAATAAAATTGTAATGTCTTAGATCTTTACCTCCCTCACCTTTGTGAATATTTTCCCCCTGGTTTCTTTTATCCTTGTCCTTAGCTGTGCTAGCCAGGCTGTGCCTGAACTCCTGGACTTAGAGGGACCCATCTGCTTGCCTCAGCCTCCCACATCTGTGGGACCCTAAGCATGGCTGACGCTGTGCTTAGCTTTTCTGCCTTTGTTTTCTAGGAATGTCGCCACTTTTGTTTTGTTTCTATCCCTGGCTTATTGGATTGATTTTCGTGTTCACAGTGAAGTAGGAGTCAAAGTTGATTTTATTATGTATGGATATCCAGTTGGTCCATGACCTTTAATTACAACCATAATTTTTCTCATTGGATAGCTCGGCATCTGTATGAGAAATCAGTTCATTACACTGTGTGTATGAGCATCCCTTTTGCCCTTATACTTTAAACCTGTGTCTTTATAAGTGCTTTTTTTTCTTTTTTTTCAAGTAACACACAGTTGAGTGTTTTGGTAAAGTAAAATTTGACAATCTCTGTGTGTTCACTAGAATTTTTAGTACTTTTATTTCTTGATATATGGTTGAGTTTGGTTCCTCATCTTTATTTTTTAACTTTTGTATTAGTGTTTTAAAGTTAGTAATACAAAGTGATGGGCTTTGTTATGGCTTTTGTACATACATTATTTCTGTTGCCTCTGCTCCACCCCCATCCCCACCATCCCCTCCCTTCTCCAGTTTTCTTCTGCTTCATGGAAAATGTACTCTGCTACCTTATTTTCCATTTTTTCTCTCTGCTTCCTTAAGAACTCATTTCTCATTCTCATTGTCCCCTTTCTCATTTTATGACCTATTCCTATACTCTTCCACACTTGTATAAAAATTAAAATATAGGAGCCACAGCTGGGTGTGGTGGTGGAGACCTTGAATCCCAGCAGGTAGATCTGTGAGTTTGAGGCCACAGATCTGCAGAGTGAATTCCAGGGCAGCCAGGGCTACCCAGAGAAACCTGGTCTCAATAAAACCATAAAAGAAAAAAAAGACAGAAAAAAGAAAGAAAGGAAGGGAGGGAAGAAGGAGAGAGAGAGAGAGAGAGAGAGAGAGAGAGAGAGAGAGAGAGAAGAAAAAGACTTGGGTGTGGGATCTAGGATTCACATATGAGAGAAACCATGGCATTTGATTGAGCGTGAATGAATGCAGTGAGCTCCGGTTCCATCTGTTTCCCGAAAGTGCCATGATTTCACTTTTCTTTGTGGCAGAGTAAATTTCACTGTGTATATGAACCACCCGTACTTCGTCCATTCATCCAGCCTGGGTCCGTTTCCTTAACATGGTGATAGTGTAGCAATAAGCACGGATGTGCAAGTATCTCTGTGACAGGACTTCAGGGTCTTTCAGATGCATACCCAGAAGTAATGCCGCTCAGTCAGGAGGTAGTTTAGTTTTGAGAAACTTCCATACTGATTTCTACAGTGGCTACACCAGTTTACATTCCTGCTCATAGTGGCAATGGGTGAATGAACAGTGGTCAGGAAATAAAAAACAAAACAAAACATAAAATACCAAGTAGAGGGAAATATCTGGAAGAATATGACAGACCAAGGTGAGGTGTGGAGAATAAGTCTCTCAATGTAACATTTGCTTAGCAAACTGAATGGGTGAGGCATGGGCTATGAGATGCCAAGAGGGAGAACGCATATCTAAATGGGCCATTGGGAGAAATGGGAACTGAGGGGGAGTGGGCTCTAGCTAAAGGCCCCCTAGCTCTTTGGCGCTCTCAGTGCTTCCTGACCACCCTGAGATGAGCAGCTCTGCCGTGGTGTCCAGCTTTCCTGCAGGCCCGAAGCCACCGGCCTAAGAGACCAGGGACTGAATGACCGATGCTGGAGATAACTTGGAAATTTCATCTTTTTAAGTTGTTTTCCTCAGGTATTTCAACACAGTGACAGAAAGCAGACTAACACAGTGCTTCCTATGGCCAAGCGCTTAGTAACCTGATCTCCAGGAACAAAATAAACAGAAGGTCTTGATTGGCAGCATTTGATGATTTCTGTGGTGTAAATATTTCTACCATGATGACACTTAGTCTGCAGTATTTGCAGATTTCCTGTTACTTGCATATCACTGAATCTTACAGGGCGTTGTAAGGGTGCTTGCTGTCTTTCAGTGTGATGTGCAGGCATTGGATAGCTTTAAGGGGGGGGTGTGACCCCTTAATAACAGTAGTAGGAATGCCTCAAGAACAATGGTCAATGCCACCAAAATCAGAGTTTCTTCCTTTGTTTCCCTCCTTGTGTGGTGTGTGGTGTAGGTACCTCTCTCTCTCTCTCTCTCTCTCTCTCTCTCTCTCTCTCTCTCTCTCTCTGTCTCTTTCTCTCTTAAATTTCTACTCTAGTCCTGATACAGTTCCTCCCAAGGAACCATATCTATTTGCTTTTAAAAAATATTTACTGGTTGGGTGGGGCAGGGCATGCCTGTAATCCCAAAACTTGTGATTTGGAGGCCAAAGGATCAGGAATTCAATGTCATTCATTACATAGTGAGTTTGAGGCTGGATTGGGAGACATGAGACCTTGTCTTAAAAAGTGTATATTTGTAAATGTATTTGTGTGTGTGCATGCATGTCTGTGTGTCTCTATGTGTATGTTTGTGTACAAATACATGGTGGGAATCTAGTCTAGGGGCCTCACACATGCCACTAAATTAAATCCCCAGCACCTCTTTTTAAATGGATAATTGTCTTTATAGACTACAATTTGACGTTCATTACAATTGTAATGTCATTTCTTTCAGAAACAGAGTACATAGTTGACACATATTGTTGACTTGTGCATGTACATATATTCACATTTATTTATATCACTGTATCTATTTATGTATATCCTAAACCATGATTTCATAGAGGTATCTCTGGTTCTAGCCCACTACTCCAGGGTTCATTCTTGCTTTCTCCCTTTCTTTCCCCTTGTAACTGTGTTCTTGCACAGTACAAATCCTGCCTTTCAGTAGCTCACAATGTTTCTCTCCCTGGTCAGTCCTCTGAGCAACCAGGATACTGCTGGATCCTTTACTGTTACTTTTCCATTCTACCTGCTATAACCCTCTTAGAGCCCAAATGCTTGTGTCCACTTGAAATCTACGGGGTTTAAATTCTAAATCCTCAGAGAAGTGATGTTAGGCAGCTAGGCCTCTGGGAGAGGTCATTAGGTTTGTAGTCACTAGGATGAGGGTAAAGTAAGAAGAGGGAGAGACCCCCGGAGCTGCCTTCCTGCATATTATCTTGTAGAGGTCGTGTGGTTTACGGTACTGCTAGTCTCCAGATCTGCAAGTTCAACTTTCTCAGGATGAAAATCAATACAAGCAGACTTACATCTGAATTGAATGTGTGTAAGCTTTTCTCCCTTGCCATGCTCTCCTAAACAATACAGTGTGAGAACGGTTGACATGCAATCCACTCTGTTTGTGTTATGTGCAATGTAGATAGTGTACTGATATAGAGTTGACTATTTTACATTGGTATGGATTTTCGTTTATTTATACAAATTTGAGGTCAATTTTGTTATATGTATATTTCTACTCTTGCTTAAGGTATTAATGTTTATGCAGCTCATTTAAAAATATAATACATAGTTAAAAATTATAGACTAATAGTCATTTATAATAGTCACACTTATAGTCATGCTAGTTAAGTTTTCTAGATGTGCAGAGATATATTTAGATGGATAGGTATTCTTCAAATCTTTCAAAGATGTACACAATATGGCATTTAAAAATGCTTTAAGAGCTTAGACTTTTCTCAACAGTGAGACATTTCTGCTTCTGGCATCATCAGTTACTTCAGAGAGGTTGATGGACATTAAAGAAACTTGTTATGGAATTTACCTTCAGTATGACAAAGCTAGCCATTTGGGCAAGAAACTGCTCTTGCCTGGACTGCTTGATGGTATGCTGTATGAACTGAACATGCAGAACCCACAGAAAAGTGACTGCTGAACTTTTCAAAAGATAAGATGGTCCCTCAGGATTCCTGACTCACAGAAGAAACTGCCAGACATTCTTCAGGACACAGAAGAAAGCAGCTGATGAATTTTGCCATTATAAGGCAGAACAGGTCTTCAAATTTCCTGCTTCATGGAAAAGTCTGCTGGATGCTACGGGCCTATAGGCTCAAGGTGGATGCCTCAACATTACAGAAGAACTTGGGTAACTGTCCAGGTAGCGAGATGTGTTTGCCAATTCTAGAGTTTTGGAAGTTGCTTACAATGCACTTCCTGTTTACTTAGGTAATATTATATCCTTCTAGGGTCTTTGAAGAGTTGAAGACAGATACTTATAGTTATGGATAAATTTCCTTAGTTATAGTAAAGGATAAATTAAATATAAAGCCTTAGACTCACAAAAATAGGATAGATGATAGAGCATTTTCCTTATGTTGCCAAATGTAAATGGACTAAATATTGTTACTATAATTCTTGCTTGATAACAGTTTTGTATTTGTAATTTTATTATGTTAAAGTTAAAACCTTTCTTTTTAATTAGACAGGAAAGGGAAAATGATGTGGGGTGTCCTTCTGTATATGTGTTGCTTTATTGGTCGATGAATAAAACTGCTTCGGCCTATGGCAGGGCAGAATAAAAGCCAGGCAAAAATCTGAACAGAGATATAGAGAGAGAGTAGGCGGAGTCAGGAAGATGCCATGTAGCTGCTGAAGAAGAAGGACATGCAGAAACTTTACCTGGTAAGCCACAGCCTCGTGGCAATACACAGAATAATAGAAATGGGTTATTTTCTACAGAGAAACTCTGTCTCAAAAACCCAAAAAAAGAAGGGGGGTATTTTAAGATATAAGAGCTAGCCAATAAGAAGCCTGAGCTAATAGACGAAGCAGTGTTGTAATTAATATAGTTTCTGTGTCATTATTCGGGTCTGGTAGCCGGGAAGCGAACGAACAGTCTCACGCTGAACAGTGCACTTTGCTCAGCTCTGTGTAAGTGGTTGAGATTTTCAGAACCGAAGCAGCGGCAGTGGGGGCTAAAATGCTCAGCGGTCTCTTTCGGAATACTTCTAAGTAAGTGCCGGATGTGTTTTCACATTGCCCAGGTAGTAAAGTGGACACCAAACTACATATCTAATTGTGGCCTCTTTTGGCACAGTCTGTGAACCAAGAGTTGCCTTTTTTCTGTTATGTGGGGTTGGTTGTTGTTTGAGACAGTCTCATTGTGGATCCCAGGCTGACGGAGAACTCAGGAAATATTTACTTTCTGACTTTTTGCAGAAGGCTGCCTGGCATCTGTGTTTCCCTATGAACATCTTGCAAATCAGTTAATAATACTTTGATTTCCTGCCTTTAGTGCTGGTCTCAGAAACAAGAGTTAAAAACATGACCCAGAACCTCCACAGGGCGACCGGTACAATCCTGCCTGGTCTCACCCAGTCTGGCTTGTTTCCTAGGGTTCTGTTTTCCTGGGACAGGGATTTTTTTTTTTAAGGTCTCTATGGGAAGGAAGCAGAGAAATGGTGGGTTAAGCTTGTGCTTCCTTCACGCAGTGTGAAATTTGTGTAGTTTCTCTCATCATAAAGAAATCATTAACTTGGGCTCTATATTGCATTATCAGTGAGCCAGATGAAGGAGGGATGCACCTGGATGTTTCCATAACGCCCACCTCACTCTTGATGCGAACCCCTGACGGCTGCAGCGAAACCCAGCTTCCAGCAGAGGTCAGGCTTGTACCTTCCTCGTGCGGCGGGCTGCAGTACATCAGCGGAGACGGGCTGCACCTACGTCTGCAGGCCCGCACTGAATCCAGCCCGCGTGAGTAGGAGCCGCAGCCCTGATGGATGTTTATATTCATTAAGTTGAAGTTTTCCCAGGTGAAAAGATTGGCAATCAATGACCTGGAAGGGCTATTGATCGAGAAGTTCCAGGGTCCTGATTCAATGCCAGTTACTAGCTGTGTGATGTGAGACATGCCATCATTTAACGTTTCCGAACCTTCACTTCTTTAAGTATACGTTTAATAATACACTTTCATTTTTAGAGCATCTCTAATCTCCTGGCAAATTTGAGCAGAAAGTACAGATATTTCCCCCAAACTGACCATTTTATTTCTTTAATCATAAATGTCTGGCTCACGAATGTGAGGATAAAACCATAAAGCAAGTAACCAAAAACCTGGTTTGTTTTAAGACATTGCATAGATATGTATTCATTTAGCAGGCGGGTTTGCTCCAACTAGCTGTGAGCTTTTCGATGTGGACGCTGGGAACACAGACGCCAACAAGCCACAAAGGCCTCTGTGATTGTGGAGTGTCTGTTCTAATGGGTGGGAACTTCGGATGCTGACAACGTTATGAAACTGCAGACAGCAAAGCGTTGTGGGTAAAGAAGGCAGAATAATGCCATGGGGAGTAATGAGTTTCGTGAAGGCTACCTGAGGGTGAGATAATTTGACCAGAGAACTGAGCCGTGGAAATCATCCCACCCGTGCAGAGACCATTCTAGTTGGAATAATGCCTGTAGAGGACCCAGAGTGGCATGTGAGGGCTAATAGAGGCTGTTGTCATCTCAGTGGCTGTAATTGCAGTGTTTGTGATCATATGTGAACTCAAAATGTATACCGATACAGCAAGGTGGAAAAAGAAAAACCTTTTTAAGATCTCTTTTTTTTTCTTTGATATTGGCTCGTTGTATCTCTTACAATGTAATGAGTGCTGTATAAGAGGAAAGTGCTATAAGAAGGGAAACAGCATTGGAGGAAGCGGAGCTGATGCTTCATATCAGAGAAAAACCTTAGTTCTTTCTATTACACCCCAAAGCCTCATTGCTGAGCCATCTGCAGTAAACCCTTCAGCAAGCTGACATTGTGGATCCTGGAGGTGGGACAACAGGATTGTCCTAAGAAGCCTGTAAGATGTAAACCCATCCTCTGGCTTTTGAAAGGCAAGAGAAGGTAGAGGGAATGTCACTTATTCTTTTGTCCAAGAGTAATTTTGCTAATGTTCCAAATTAGTGACTGACTAAAATATGTAGAATCAGTTTGAGAAATAAGGGACAGGGGAAAGAGATGTCTTGGGTGGCATCCAATAAACATCTAGAGTGACCTTGAATTCTGGAAAGCAGGGCAAGGTCCCCAGGATAGGACCATAGACCAACTGCCTCCCCGACTGTACCCATATTCTGGGATGGAGGATCTTTTTTCCTGTTGGTAACAATAAGTATAGCAGGAACTTCCTGCTGAAACTAACCGAAGGCAGGCGTGAGAGCCACCATGTTTTCTAGGACTCTGATAGTAAGGATAGAGGAATAGGGATGTCCAGGGACATAGGATTTGGGCATGTCGCCTACTCATATTCTGTAACTGAGTTATTTTTTACATTTTCAATTAATGAGCAACATTCAGTACTGACTGCTGTTTGTTGCTTTTTCGTATTGTTTGTGTTTGTTGGACTATTTCTTTATGAAATGCCTGAAAAGGGCAACTCTCGAAGCCTGTTCTGTGGTACATACAAAGCGCTCTAAAGCAGATTCGTCCAACTGTAGTTGCCTTGGTGCTTGCTGTATAATAGGAGGAGAATTAGTGTTTCCGCATGGCTGGCTGTCAGCCAGGTGCAAGCTGGAGTCCCGACATCTAAGAACTGGAGGAAGCAACTTTTGAAGTTTTTAGCATTCAGTCATGTCTCGAGGTTTTAAAGAGTTAGTTGCCTTCTCAGCTTTTAGGGAGCAATCATGACCCACGTCTCCCTGGCACACTGGTTTGACATTGATGCGGGTGAGGTGGTGACTTTCGGTGTGCAGCCTGTGATCTGCTGTTACTCTTCCCCAGCAGCCGTGCGCACCAGGATTCCATACTTGATGTATGGCCAGCAGAGAGCAGTGTTCCGCTGAGAATTGATTTCTCCTGGACTATGTTGGAGGGCTTAACCTGGGTCTTCGCTATAGATGATCAGCATTGAAGAATAATACTGTTTATTTAACCTTCATGCAGCAGGGATTTGTAGAGACACTTAGAGATTAAACTGCAGAACTTTTTTAATTGGGAGGACTTAAACTTTCTGGCATCTTAAAAAGCATTTTAAAGTACATACAAAGTAGCAATAAGCAGATTCTGTTGCTTGCTTATAGTAACTATTTCTTCAATTAGGCTTTTTATAGACAAATAATCTGGTGGATTTTTTTAAAATAAAAATTTCCTTCATTTATAAATGAAACATCAGAAATGAGAGGTACAAGCCATCTAGTGCAACTGGATGGGCAGTCTAGGCTTTCCCCATAGTTCACAATATCTCCTCTTCCCTCTTGTCCCCACCCCACCCCCCACAATTTCATCAGACACTGGATTTTACTCTTGGATAAAGAAACTCTTAGGAGCTTTGCATTCCTTGGATCTGTTCCACAAAGACCAGCCTGGATGTCCACTTTGCTTGCTCATACTGTTTAACTTGAAGGGGTGGACGTAAAACTTAACCATCAAAGCAAAAGCCAGATTGAGCTTACATTTTAGTGATCCAGTTATGCTCGTTGTTAATATAGAATTTATCGTATTTATAGAATGAGAGAAGAGACTCACCAGTATGTTACACGGTAATCTAGGGCAATGCCTGGCTCAGGAATACTAAGCAAAGTCTGTTGTTTTTGGAAACGCTTCATAATGTTTGCTTCTGGTTGAGTCATCGGAGAGTGCTAATTGAGCCTAGACTTCTGGGTAAATCATCAACAGTGTGTATTGGTGGTAATTCATTGTACTAGTGAATCCTTTAAAAATCATATAATATATCTTTGTTCCAAACCACTAAGACTTGCTATTTTGTTGATTTCCTTTAGGACTGATTTCAGTGTTTAAGCAAGGCTTGCAAGCCCAAGAATGTTGCACATTTTCTTGCCAATCCTGTGGCGAAGTCTTGATAAAGGACAGGTAAGGAATGTATTGAGCACTGATTAGAACTGTACCTGGGGATGATTTCTGGAAGCAGTTACCAAGGGAACGGTGGGGGCCTTAAAGTGAGAGCCAGCTTAATGTCACTTTGAACAGCGTGAACCCTGACTCTCACCATGATCATGGAGGGGACGTAGTATGGTCTGAGGGAGGAAGCTGGTCTTGGCGGAAGAGCCTGGACTGATCACTGAGCGGAGAGCAATGGAGTCATCTCTCAGTGTTCCTTTTGTTCTGATGGTGTGTGCAGGTTTCCATAGGAAGTAGATTTCCACCTGCAGGAGCTATGCAACAGGACTGGATCTGAGCTAGTTCAGTCGGGGCCTTTCTCAAACCCATTCCCTAGTTCCCTGCTTATTAAGATGGAGCATACAGAGCACAAATTAACCTTTTCTCGGTGATTAGGTTAATCTTGTAACCTGCTCTGGTGATGTGCTGTAATTACTGTAAGGAGAAGGGAAGGGCTCTTTGCTATTTCCTTTCCTTAGCATTCCCAAGTTGGCCTCTCTCTCTCTCTCTCTTTGTCTCTTGTTAATGTTTTTTTTTCTTCCTCAGGTCAGCTTTCTGGTTTCTTGGACATAAATGCTTCCTCTGAATTTTCAGCTTCTAGCCACTCATGTAGAAGACAGATGAAAACATTATTGCTGTTAGCTGTATTTAAAGAAAGAATTCTCTGATGGATTTTCTGAGTTAGGTGCCTGAGACAAGAAAATAATACTTCCTTTCTGTAGCCTGCTCCGCTTTCAGTGTCCTTGGTTCTCTAAGGCCAAACCTCTGCCCAGCAGATTTCGCTCCCCATACATCGTCACCAGGCACTGTGGCTATTGCCGTTAGAGTGGAGATACCTTTCCTGTCTCCTTACTGAATGACACTTGGTCAGCCGCCTGCTGTCTGCTCAGACTTCCTTTTGTTTTGCCCCGTGCAGATCCACTGCCCCCACACACTGATAGGCGTTCTAAAGCACAGTTGTTCTTTCTCGGTGGAGAGCTGGGATCCTTTACACGCCACAGCAGCGCCCCTGTACTCCCTCTAGTTTCAGCCCTTTAGCCTCCTGCCTCCCCACCAGACTCACATGGGTCAGGACAGGTGCTTGTGTTCTGTAGCCTTGACAGCTTTTCTTTGCCCTGAGGGTACCTGAAAGCTACTCCCTTTCCTGAATGCACCCTACCTGCCACCATTCCTTGGTTTGCCCCAGCCTAAGCTTCAGAACTCAGCTGCCATGGCATCCACTACTTTGAGGCCTTGTCCCCATACTGGGTTGCTTTAGGTCCTCTTCTGAGGTCCGTCTGTGTGTCCTCACATACTGTGGGCTTGAGGATAGCCACACTGACTTCTATGACCTTGATTCCTACTCTCGTGATTGTGCAGTCTAGAGCAGTAGCCAGTGGTGGCCAGACGGAGTGGCCAGCCACCATTCGCTAGCTCAGGAATCTTGGAAAGGTTATTTGGTCACTCTTCCACAGTGTCCTTATGGAGAATGTAGCTAACCGTAGACCTTACCTCATAGTGCTGTTGGTAGGATCTGGTGACTCAAGTGTTTCTAGCAGTGCCTGGTACAGGGTAAGCATTCACTATGCATCAGTAGCTATTGCCATAACCATTATTCTTACCAGCCTCTTCTGCATCAGGCATGGCGCCTAGAGAAAAAGTGTATTCTTAGGAATTTTCTACTGGGTTGAATGTAGTAAAGTTTGGTGTGTTTATTTTGGCTTCCCACCAGGCTTTCTTGCTTGCCTCCTGATTTTGGCAGTGCTACAAGTAGATGAGCTGGCACAAATGCACCCTCAAGGTTTGGGGAGGTTACAAATGGAGCTTATTTTGAGTGATTGGCATGAGTCAGAATTGAAGGGGTCTGAAATATATGGAGGCGAAGTTGCTATGCCTCTGCTCTTGGTGGCAGACCCACTTCTGAAAGAGCCAAGAGATCTCTGTGCACGTTGGCCTTCTCTCAGTCTGTTTCGGGCTTTGGATTAATTCTCAGATGAAGTTTCTGAAACATCTTATCCCATGCTACATGCAATGATCTGGGAGTTACAGCAGGAATGGTTATATTCTCGGTACTCATTACAGAAGGGGAATGCTGTTTCTTTACTGCCTGGTATTTATGCTTCCCTGGGAAAGGATGCTAAGGGAGAGGCCTCCCTACAGTGCCTATCTCGCTGTCCAGGACTGTAGTCTTCTGTTTTATGTCGGTCCTTCTTTGGCTCTAAAATTGAGAACTGGAAGGGTGTGGGGCTGAAGGTAAAAGACAGCCTTCCTCCTTGACTATCAGGAGGCTTGCCATTCCATTCCTCGCTGGAGAACGGAGCATGGGTGTGAACTTCCGTTCTCTCGCTGAGGGCAGAGGACCTTCTCTGTACCACCTGAACTTCTTCTTCCAGTACAGCCTTCTAATCATTCTTGTTTTCCAAACTTACCAAGAGAGCTAAGCAATGCAACATATATAACAGAGTAAATGCTCAGCAAGGTTTATAATTGGTTTTATTGATTCCTTCTCCCCTTTCCAGATTGTTTTTAGAAGTAAAGTAGCAAAATGACCTAGTTTAATGTCTCAAGCATTTTGGGCTGAGGACTGTGGCTCCCTCCCATAGTCTGTAGGTTTTAAAATGAGAGGATGGACACTGGTCCCCTCCCATCCTTTCACAGCACACCTCCATCAAGCCTGTGTGTATGTCTTGAGCATCATAGGTAGTAACTTGCTCAGGGTTTGCATCCATCTCATACTCTCTGAGACAATATGTCCCATGATTCTGGATGGACTTCCCCCTGGTGTCTGCTCACAGATCTCACAATTTACTATTGAAATCAACCCCAGGCCTTCTGCACTTCCTCCTTGGTGACCTGTTCTGTGTGGTTGCCAAGGACCACTTTGGTGCTTCTTAAAAAGCAAACGGGACCAGAGGTGTTTCAAGCGAGCTGATGCGTGATTTCATCAATATCAATGAATTATAAGCAGCATTCTCTGGAGGGTATCAGGGTTATTGACTGCTTTCTTTTAAATTCTTATTTTGTTATTTTTATAATGTGCATGTGTATGTCTACGTGTGGGTATATGTGGGTGTGTGTACAGTTGCCAATAGAGTCCAGAAGAGACTGTCAGATCCCTTGGAGCTGGAGTTAGAAGGTTGTAAGGTACCCCACATGGGTGCTGGGAGCTGAGCCCAGGTCCTCTATGAGAGTGGTATGCCCTTATCCTTTGAGCCATCTCTCAAGCCCTCTTATATAGGAATAAGTTGCATTAGTTTTGGGGCATAATTTCTCTATCTGTAAACTGCAGAGGTTGGATTAGAGAACCCTGTGACAGTTTCATCAGCACGAAACTTTTCTGATTATTGAAACTCAAGAGCTTGTGCTCTGAGCTTCTGTGACTCTTGAGTATCTGGCTAGTTTAAGGCTAAAGCATGTTCTATTCTTTCCTTTTGAATGAGAAAGATTCTTGTCAAGGAAAGGACAGAAATAACATATAAAGGCATTGACTTGGAAAGACTTGTTAATGGCTTTTCATTTTCATCACCAGAGCGTCTGAGCCCTGTGAATTATTACAGCCTTTCTCTTTCTTCAGAGCTGCATATTCTTAGCCAGTTTGTTGTGTTTGTGTATTAGTTAACAGCACCTTGTTTCTTTACAAGACAGCTGTCCAACTTATAATTATTTTAGTTCAAATTTTCCTAACAAATTTGTCTGAATATGTGCAACTTTTGACTATTTTCTTGTTGAGACCGAACAACCAATACATTTTCCTTTTTTTGGAAATAGTCTAATAAGGAGCCAGAGGTCAGTGTGTTTAGATTTTGTTGTGCCCTCTTGGAATAGATTCCCGTCAGATAGAGAATGACATCGGTAGCCAATCAGATTTTCCACACACACCTTGGTATCCAGACTGTCCGTGGCACTGTCCTGAGGTCTGTGGACCAGACCCTCCTGTTGCCCACACTGGCAATGCTCGGTGTCAGCCCCAAGCTCATGGGAGCCACTGAAACTCTAGGAGAACAGCAGGATGGGCTTTGTGGAAACAAATGTCACAGTGTCCAACTGCTTGAGGGAGCCACTTGACAGGCTGGCTCCAATTGTAGCTGCAAAGGAATATTCTTGTGAGTATCATCACTTGTTTATAAAAGAAATAAATAGATTTTGAAAGTATAAAATTGGGCCTTAGATACACTATAGACCACATGCTTACATGTACAAAGCATATTCAGTCCCTATCATTCTGCTCCCCTCCCCCCAAACAAGATGTTTTGTAAACTGGCCTTTGACAGCATTGCATACATTTAGGAATAAGATTAATCATGGTGTGTACAGACAAATATTAGAATCTAAAGCTAGTTTTATAGTGTTGGTTGCCTGCCTGTTGGGTAATGTTACCTGAATTTACTTAAATTCTGGTTGCCATATTTTGAGCTTTAAGTAGTTAACATTTTTTCTTAAGATCTTTAATGTTCAGTTGGTTAAAATCAAATCTTTAACCAGTTCTATGGAATTGCCATTTTTATTGTCATTGATTGGAAACTGACTTCTAAGTTAAGGGATGTTGTATTTTCTCCCACAAATGTTTAAGTGTCAAAACTTCATCATTAGCTTTTATTAAAGTTATATATTACATGTCATTATTTTCCAAAAGTTTATATAGCAGACTTTAATTTGTTGTAACCATGTACTGTTCCTCACAGGATCTTAAGTCTAGAGGAAAACCTAAGTTACTGCTTCCCTTTCTTTCCAGCAGATTTTTAGCTAAACTACCTTGAATTAAAAAAATAAAGGTTTCTGTTTTATTTGAACATTCTCTTAGGAAGTAGATGATATCAAAAAATACATTTTAGTGTTTTTTTTGGCAGATATATTTTCAGTCGATCTATGATTAAAATGCATCTTTTCTTCTTAAAGGTTTCATTTCCCCCCCCCAAAAAAATTAAAAAAAAATTCTTTCTGCTGTAAACCTTTAATTTTTGCAGTGGGTTGTGAATTACGTGCCTCTTTCTGATGCTATCTGTAGATGTTTATCCCGTGTGACATGGGGTCAAGTTAACTTTGAAATCTCCTTTTTTTGCGATAATGGGCATCAATTCTCCCAGGTCTTTGTGTGCTTTCATTTCTTTGATCATGCATGGTTCTTTGACATTCTGTCTCTTTTCAGTGTATTGAGTTCCTGTCCTGGTCCTGAAGGCACAATGTCAGGAGGCAGAGAGTCTGAATAGCAATCTATGGACCTATGTATGCCTAAGTCTTGTTTTCACTTCCCTCCTTAAAACACTGTGATGCTTCTACCTATTTTTAGGTCCTATTCCATGCATGTAATACCCTACAGAAAGTGTGGTCATTCACCCGCTCAGCTTTTCCTCCTGCCCTGTGTGGCAAGGGAGGTGAATGTATTCCAAGGGAAAGAGTGGCTTTAGAGCCAAAAAGACCTGGAAAAGGACCCGCGCTTCCGTCTTCATCTCTAATTTTACGGACGTGTGAAGACATTTCCCACTCCTAAGCCCCATTTTCCTCCTATGTGACAGGAGCATTGTTGTTTATACCTCACAAAGTGTCCTGAGCATTAAATATGGTAAGGTGTGTGCAGTGCCCCCAGGGGTCTTGTAAGTGCTTCTGCTCATACTGACTCACACGATTGCTATAGGACACATTTGTTGCTGGTCAGGCAGCATCAAGAATTCCTCTCTGACCCATGGACAAACATTGGTTTGCTCTTGGGGGATTCCTGCTGAGGAGAGTGAGGAGAGAGGGAGGAATTGTAGTTAACAGGAGGGTCAGGGACATCACAAGAAAACCCACAGAAACCACTAGCCTGGCTCATGGGAGTCTGAACCAACAGCCAGGGAACCGCATGAGATTGACTTAGGCCCTCTGCATATATGTGACAGGTGTGTAGGTTGATCTATATATGGGAATCCCGGCAATGGGATCAAGGGCTGTCCCCAATGCTTTGTCTGGCTCTTGGGAACTTGTTCCTCATGCTGGATGGCTTTGCCTAGCCTTAATACAGGGGGAGGTGCTTGGTCTTATGGTAGCTTGATATGCCATGCTTTGCTGAAGCCCTTGGGAGGTTGCCATTTTCTGAGCTTATGAGGAGGAGAAGGGGTGGATTAGGGGAGGGTGGAGGGGAGGAGGGGAGGGGGTGAGAGGAGAGGAGGGAGGGGAGGCTGTGGTCAGGATATAAAATAAATAGCTAATAATAATTAAAACAAAAGATTTTTCTATCTATATGGGCTTTGCTGCATGCAATCCATGTAAGGGATAGTTGATATTCTCATTGGGGGATCCTTGTCTCCCCATGTGACATAGTTCCAGGTACAGAGCACAAGATCAGTATCAAACAGGTGCAGCTGCTGTTTTGGCTGAGAAGCTTCCCTCTCTGAGCAGACAATTCTTTGATTGTGGCTTTTAGGATTTTACCAAGGTAACTGCATTCAGGGATGGTCAAAGTATGCTCCCTTACCAGATGTGTGCAGCTCATTCATATTTCTTCCTAGAAAGATGCAGTTACGAATCATGGATCGTTTCTACTGTTAAGCAGTGTTGCCTAGCAATATATGTGATGCTTAGGATCTTACCTGGTTTCCAGGGTAACGAAGCTAGGTGGTTATTCCAAAGGTCAGATACTCAGGCAGCAAGGAAAGGTTTGTTAATCCTTGCACCCACGTATGCAGCAAATCCAGCCAGGAGCCTCACATGTCAGACTTACCAAAATTTACTACTTCATTCTTTCAAGAAATACTTAAGAAGTGTGTCAAACGATAGGAATACAGTGCAAAGATAAAGAGATATAGTGCCTGCCTTTATGTTGTTTCTCCCAGTGCCCTAAATTCCTTTCATTGCTTGAGGAACTCCTGTTTTCTTATCCTTCAAAGACCAGCTCAGAAGTTACCTGTTCTCTAGTTGATAAGCAGAATATGTCCTTAGTTCTCTCTGTCTGTCCTCCCCGTTTGCATGGTCTGGTTTGGGAGTACTCTGAATCCTTTACAAATAAACTGTAGATTTTGTGTTTATGTGGGAAGGGGACTGGCGCTTTCGTCACATTTTCATGGTGATCTGTACTGTCACCCTCCCCCAGGAGGTTAGAACGGCATTGCTCTATTAGGAGCTTTCTAAACGCACACCTTTGCTTACCTTGTGTAGTCTCTACTTCCTATTGGAGTACCTTGAAAAGGAAGAGACTGTGTATGTGCTTGGGTGTCATATGTCAGGCCATCATACTGGCCGGCTCCCGGCAAGCCCTCAGAAGTGGATGCTGAAAGAATCACTTGTCAGTGCCCTCCCACCTCAGCAGTCAAAATGATGCTAGTGGTGCCCCGTTCGAGTCAGCGTTTCTATTCATAGCTCTGCCCTGTAGAGCTGTAAGTTATATGACTACCCTCTTCCAATCTGTCATTGCCCTTTTACGATATTCATAGTTGATTGGGAGAATCTAAGGAAAAATGTGGTAAGGTGTGTGCAGTGGACATAACAGAGGCATATCTTAAATATTTTAATTTAATTCTGATCTTCTAAATGTATGTTATTTTATTTGTATTTTACTAGTAAGAGAAACAGTAGATGTCACCTTAAGCAACAGATCAGGTTAACATCGCCGGGAGTAAGCTACGCTGACGTAGAGTGCTGTGACATGATGTAATGAAAGGACCCCTCTTCTCCAGAATGCTTTTGCCAAGCTTGTGGCCCACACTAATCAGCAGCAGAGAAGCTCTGCCTATAGCCTGATGAGAAATATACACTTGGAAACTGTCACAGACCAGAGGAGGCCTGGATTGCATGATGACCAAATGTAGTGTGTGCCGTGTATTATTGTACCTTGGAATTGAAAAGACAAAGATAAAAACAAAACAAAACTAAAGGACTTTGGTGAAAAAAAACTGGTGAAATCCAGATAAAGCCTGAGATTTTGACAAGTCAACTGTGGTTACCCAGATGTTAATTGGGGAAAGTGTATATGAAACTATCCACAGATTATATATGATCTCTGTGATGTTTTTGTAAATCAAAAATTATTCAGAAATTAAAAGTTTATTAAAATAGAGAAGTGAAAGAAATCACAGATGAAAGTGTTTTTAATATCAGTAAACCAAATTAAAAAAGAAAATAACTCTTAAAAATTTATAACAATTGCCAGTTAAAAGGGTATATCTTTAGTATGGAACATATTTTTATAAATTAATAAGAATATATTGATAATATCTTAAAAAGTAGTTATTGATCATTCTCCTTAGAAGAAATATAGTGACCAGTAAATGTAAAAATCACTCCTAGATCACTAGTAATTTAAGAGTTGCTAATTAAAGCAGCATTAAGTATGCTTTTAACTTGTTCCTTGGGTGGAGATAGGGAAAAAAAGTGTTTAATTAAGAAGAGGTTAACCTTATGTGGGGAGAAGTTCACCTACTTATAAGATGTTTTCCCCCAAGAAATGATCAGATTTCTATATAACTTTTTTTAACAGGTATATCCATCACAGGGTTATTGATTAAGAACTCAAAACTAAATATCTGA
This sequence comes from Ondatra zibethicus, assembly GCA_004026605.1. NCBI lineage: Eukaryota > Metazoa > Chordata > Mammalia > Rodentia > Cricetidae > Ondatra > Ondatra zibethicus. The sequence goes on from PVIU01018482.1 coordinate 36,702, forward strand.
CAGTGAGGGGAGGAAGTAGAAAGTCTTGGCATCCCCATAGACTGTTGTGGAGTCATTGGACATCTGGACCTATGTGAAGAAATGGAAACAGAGTTCTGTCTGTGTCTTCTCAGGGCACAGGCCTCCCATGTGTGCATGCATGCAGTGTCTGTGTCTTCTCAGGGCACAGGTCTCCCGTGTGTGCATGCATGCAGTGTCTTTGTCTTCTCAGGGCATAGGCCTCCCATATGTGCATGCATGTTGTGTCTATCTGTGTCCTCTCAGGGCACAGGTCTCCCGTGTGTGCATGCATGCAGTGTCTGTGTCTTCTCAGGGAATGCAGTGTCTGTCTGTGTCTTCTCATGGCACAGGCCCCCCATGTTTGCATGCATGCAGTGTCTGTCTGTGTCCTCTCATGGCACAGGCCTCCCATGTGTGCATGCATGCAATGTCTGTCTGTATCTTCTCATGGCACAAGCCTCCCATGTGTGCATGCATGCAGTGTCTGTCTGTGTCTTCTCATGGCACAGGCCCCCCATGTGTGCATGCATGCAATGTCTGTCTGTGTCCTCTCAGGGCACAGGCCTCCCATGTGTGCATGCATGCAGTGTCTGTCTGTGTCTTCTCATGGCACAAGCCTCCCATGTGTGCATGCATGCAGTGTCTGTGTCTTCTCATGGCACAGGCCTCCCATGTGTGCATGCATGCAGTGTCTGTCTGTGTCTGCTAATGGCACAGGCCCCCCGTGTGTGCATGCATGCAGTGTCTGTCTGTGTCTTCTCATGGCACAGGCCCCCCGTGTGTGCATGCATGCAGTGTCTGTCTGTGTCCTCTCAGGACTCAGGCCTCCCATGTTGTACACTGTGTTCACGGAAAGGGTGGCGATGAAAGCATTTGTCATGTTAGACTAGCTGATTTGTAAATAGTGAGCCAAGGGAGACTTCTGCCTTCTTTATACCTCTTTGCAGTATGTAAAACATTGTCTAGACTGAGCATATATTACTTTCATAATTGGGGGGAAATTGACACTGCAAGCATGTGGCTAATGAGCTTCTTTCTTCTTACATGCTGATTTAATTTTAAAAAAAAGCATTGCATTTTGTTCAGTGAAAAAAGTACTCTTTTCTTCTTTCCACTAGGAAGCTCCTCAGGGTACTCCCACTGCCAAGTGAGAACTGGGGCGCTCTGGTTGGAGAATGGTGCTGCCATCCTGACCCCTTTGCTAATAAGCCTCTACAGCCACGAGAAAATGACTGTTTTATTGGGGACTCTTTCTTCTTAGTAAATTTGAGAAGTGATTTGGAGCAGGTAAGAGTTGAACTGAAGTCTTAAAGTGGTAAAATAACATTGCAAAATACAATGTAACTCAGAGGTTGATTTAGAAACCAATTTCCCTGCTTTTAATCTAGGTTTGTTGAAGAGATTGTTCTTTTTTTTTTAATTTTTATTTTTTTTTATTTTTCTCTGCTCCCCTCCCTCCCTCAACCCTCTCCCAAGGTCCCCATGCTCCCAAATTATTCAGGAGATCTTGTCTTTTTATACTTTCTACTTCCCACGTAGATTATATCTATGTAGGTCTCTCTTAGTGTCCATATTGTTGTCTCAATTCTCTGGGATTGTGGTTTGTAAGATGGTTTTCTTTGCCTTATGTTTAAAAACCACCTATGAGTGCGTACATGTGATAATTGTCTTTCTGTGTCTGGGTTACCTCACTCAAAATAATGCTTTCTAGTTCCATCCATTTTCCTGCAAAATTTAGGCTGTCGTTATTTTTTTCTGCTATGTAGTACTCCATTGTGTAAATGTACCACTTTTTTTTATCCATTCTTCGATTGAGGGGCATTTAGGTTGTTTCCAGTTTCTGGCTATGACAAATAAAGCTGCTATGAACATAGTTGAGCACATGTCCTTGTGGCACAATTGAGCATCTTTTGGGTATATACCCAAAAGTGCTATTACTGGGTCTTGAGGAAGGTTGTTTCCTAATTTTCTGAGAAATCGTCATACTGATATCCAAAGGGGTTGTACCAGCTTGCATTCCCACCAGCAATGCAGAAATGTTCCCTTTTCTCCACAGCCTCTCCAGCATAAGTTGTCATCAGTGTTTTTGATCTTGGCCATTCTTACAGGTGTAAGATGGAATCTCAGAGTTGTTTTGATTTGCATTTCTCTGATGACTAAGGATGTTGAACATTTCCTTAAGTGTCTTTCAGCCATTTTAGATTCCTCTGTTGAGAGTTCTCTGTTTAGGT
>PVIU01018483.1:0-38928 GCA_004026605.1 Ondatra zibethicus
GGTCCAGATGAATCCGCAGAGGCTGGTTGGGCGAGGTTCCCGGACCCAAAGGCAGGCCTACTGAGGGTTGCCCTCTCCTCTCTGCTCGGCTCCGTGGGACAAAGGAGGCCCCCTAGCAGGGGACTCGTCCTTCCCCCAAGGCCTCAGCCCGGGTGGGCCGAGCTCAGGTGCAGCCGGGACAGGGTCCAGATGAATCCGCAGAGGCTGGTTGGGCGAGGATCCCGGTCCCAAAAGCAGGCCTACTGAGGGTTGCCAGCTCCTCTCTGCTCGGCTCCGTGGGACAAAGCAACCTTAATTATTTTATTTAATTCATTTTCCTCTAAAGTTTGTGAGTTGTAGAACTTAAAATAAGTTTTAAGGTTTATTTATTTTATGCCTATTAATGTTTTATTTGCATGTGTGCCTATTCATCTTGGGGAGTTCCTGGCTCCTGGGGATGTCAGAAGAGGGTATGAAATCCCCTGGAACTGGAATTAAGGAGAGTTGTAAACTGTTATATTGGTGCTAGGAATCAAAGTTCTCCACACAAAGAATGCTGGCAAAATGATTCACTTAAGCATTATTTTTTAGCGTTATGTTCACCTGCCCTTCGACTCTCCTCAACCCCAAGCTACATGATCATTAATGTAAGAAAGAAGGGTTATATATTTTTAAATAATCAAGAACTGACAACCAGGGAGCTTATATGGGGCTGACCTAGACTTTCTGCATATATGTTACAATTGTGTAGCTTGGTCCTCTTGACGAGTTCCTAATAGTGGGAGCAGTGCCTATCTCTGACTTTTTTTACAGGCTTTTGGGACCCTACTCCTCATACTGGTTCACCTGGCCCAGCCAAAATACATGGGGAGGTGCTTAGTTTTACTATAATTTGTTATACCATGTTATACTGATACTTGTGGGAGACCTGCCCTTTCCTAAACAGAAACGAAGGAGGGGTGGACTGGCAGATGTGAACAGAGGGGAGATGGTGGGGGGAGCTGGGAGGAATAGAGGGAGGACAAACTGTGGTGGGGATGTAATAAATTTATTTATTTTAAAAAATCGAAAAGAAGAAAAATCACATTTAAAGAACATTTAAGTCAGGAAATGGTTTCCTATTATGTTTTTCTATGATCATATGTCAGATTCAAAAATAAATGCATAGAAGGCCACAGAATGTTTATTCCTGGTTGCAGTGTCAACTTTAGTTTTTTGTTGTTTGAGAATATAAATGATAACTATGCTATCCCATGGGCATTGTTCAGGATGTGGGGATTCATCAGGCTTTCAAAATAAAGGCCATCTTATTTTCAGTTCTACAGAGTCAGCAAAATTGTCAGTACTGTTCTGATTTTTAGTTCCTTGAACTTTGATCAGCATTGTATAATACTTGGTGCTCTATTGAACCAATTATAATACTATATTTTAAAATTAAAACGTATTTTATGTTTGTATGTGTTTGGTAGTGTGTGTTAGTGGTGTTTGTGTGTGAGTGTGGATGCACACTTTGTACTGTACACGTGTGGAGATCAAAGGACCAATTGCAGGAGTTTTCCCCCACCCCACCCACTATGTGGGTTTTGGGAATTGAACTTAAGTCATCATGATTTGCGGGAGGTATCTTTATCTGCTGAGTCATATATTTATAAGATTCTTATGTTAAATAAAATAGTAGACATTTGCCCCAGAAGGGACAGAGAGAATTATTTCAGAAATTTGTACTTCTTTTATAGAATATGTCCATTTTCCTTGACAGGCTCAATTACCAGGTCATACCAGGCAGATGAACCCAACAAACCATTCCCAGGTGGCAGCATTTGTCCTCCTCGGGCTCTCTCAGGTATGGGAGCTTCGGTTCCTATTCTTCACTGTCTTCTCAGCAGTGTATCTTTTGACTGTCACTGGCAATCTTCTTATTGTGGCCATAGTGACTTCTGACCCACGCTTGCACACGACTATGTATTTTCTCTTAGGCAACCTTTCATTTTTGGATTTCTGCTACTCTTCCATCACCGCCCCCAGGATGCTGGTTGACTTGCTCTCACACAGCCCCACTATTTCCTTTGGAGCCTGCTTGACCCAGCTGTTCTTTTTCCACTTCATTGGAGGCATCAAGATATTCCTGCTGACTGTCATGGCATATGACCGCTACATTGCCATTTCCCAGCCCCTACGCTACACACTAATTATGAACCAGACAGTCTGTGGGCTCTTCATGGCAGCCTCATGGGTAGGAGGTTTTGTCCACTCCATTGTGCAAATTGGACTGACTATGCATTTGCCATTTTGTGGTCCCAACAAGCTGGACAACTTCTATTGTGATGTGCCACAGCTGATCAAATTGGCCTGCACTGACACCTTTGTTCTAGAGTTTCTGATGGTGTCTAACAATGGCTTGGTCACTCTCATGTGTTTTCTTGTGCTGCTTGGCTCCTACACAGCCCTACTTGTGATGCTCCGAAGTCACTCCAGGGAGGGTCGCAGCAAGGCCCTGTCTACTTGTGCCTCTCACATCACTGTGGTGACTATAATTTTTGTGCCTTGCATCTACATCTATGCAAGGCCTTTTAGAACATTCCCCATGGATAAGGCAGTTTCTGTGCTATACACAATGGTCACCCCTATGCTGAATCCTGCTATTTATACCCTGAGAAATAAAGAAGTGATTGCGGCCATGAAGAAGCTGTGGAGGAGGCAGAAGGATTTTCTTGGTCCCTCAGAGCATTGATGTCTCAGCAGTAGCCAGGATTTGAGGACTGAAAAATGATTTAGAAGTTCCATAAAGTAGATAAGACTCCGTGCCTGTTGCTTAAAAACTGCTTTTAAGCATAGTTAATTTCTGGCATCTGGAATATGAGTAGAACATTCCAGAACTGCTATGTGCCTTCTAGGAAGAAAAGGTAGTAATTTAAAAAGCACATTCCATAATGGTTGTGATGCTGACCATGATAAGAATGTACCAGTTTATACTGCAATATACCCACAAGTAATGAAGCTGGTGACCCTTTCCTGATATTTCTTCTATACAAATCAGAGAATTTTTTTTCAATTTCTTAGAGGCAGGTGATTAAAATAAATGTTCAATCTTATGCATATTTCAGGAGGCTGAATGACTGTCAATGAAGAAAGAAAATTACCTTGGCAAGTTAGTTTTGCTCTCATAGTTTCTTAAAGCCATAATGATTAACATCATCACCATTGTCACTGTTATTAATATGCTCATTGCTATTATCATAATCACAATCATTGTTATCACCATAATTATTATAATCTACATCATCATTATTGTCATCATCACCACCATTCTTGATAAGAGCTCTGTGTGACAGGCATTGAATGTAGTGGCTTATATTTATATTCTATTTTAATTCCCTCAATATTATTTGAATTATGTACCATCATCATTTTAAAGATGAGTTGTTTGCAGGTTAGAAATACTAAATCACTTGTTTAAGTATTCAGCTTATTTATGGAATTAAACCTAGGTCTCTACACTTTTAAGTTTAAATCCTACATTGTATCTAAAACTTCTTTTTGTGTCTTAGGGTCAGCCTTTCTGGAAAACACAAATATGCAAATATGGCCCTTTACCTTGGATTAGGTATGTGGTATTTGGAGAATGAGGTGCATTGGGAGGACAATCCTTGACCTGAACACATGAAGATTAGGAGATTGGGGGAGGAAGTTTGGAGAAAATATTCATACATGCCAGTTGCCTTAGTTACTACTTTTCTATCACTGTGACAAAACTCCATGACCAAGTCAACTTCTAAAAAGAAAGCATTTAACTGGGGGCTTACAGTTCCAGATGGCCAAGAAGAATTGACTTTAGAGAACTAAAACCTAGAACACTGATGAGGTAGTTTATGTAAAAATGACCACTATAGGCTCAGATACTTGATGGAACTATCGAGGAAGGACTAGGTGGTTGTTGGAAGAGGCCTTGTTGAAGGAGACGTGTCACTGGAGGTAGACTTTGAGGTGTCAGAAGTAGGTGGCATGCTTAGTTAGTTATCTTTCTACCTCCTACTTTTGAATCAGATGTAAGATCTCTGCTACTGCTCCAACATCATGCCTGTCTCTTTGCTTTCATGATCCCTGCTATGATGATCATGGGCCATCTGGAACTGTAAGGCCCAAATTGAATGCTTTCTTTTGTAAGTTGCCTTGGTCAAGAAGTTTTGTCATAGTGATAGAAGAATAGTAACTAAGGCAACCGGTATGAATGAATCTTTTTATTCCACACATCTTTCAAGTTTAGCTGTCTTCCAGGTTGTTCAGAGTGGAGGTTGACTACTGTGTTGGTGCTACATTCTCTGGTTCTTGGACAGAGGGTAGAATGAGAAGATTCATAAGCATCTTTAGCAGCTTCCCTTTAACCTCAGAAGCTTTGGAGTTTCTTTGCTATGCTCTCCTGACTTACTCAGGCCTAGATATATGTGAAAATGATGTTGAAAAAGAACAACAAATACTAAACCAGTTATGTACTTTTTCCTTGGAAAACTTCACACTTGTATACAGTGTATCATAATTATATCCCATATCCCTCTAAAGTCTCCCAAGATCCCTTAAACACTTCTCCCTCTCAAATATTCCTTTTTATTTTTTACCCTTTCAGTCCTATTAGTGATGCCTATATATATGGGTGAGTCATCTGGGCATGGTACAGGGAATTTTCATGACATTATTTTTGAGACAAAGCCTTGCTATATGATTCAGGTTGTTCCCAAATGAATGATATTTCTGTCTCAGTCTCCTAAATTCAAAGATTGTAAGCATGTACTCACACCTGGCTCATGATTGTTACCTTGATTACAAGACTTAGATTTTGTGCCTGCCCGTCTCAGCCCCACAATAAATATTTGAAACAGAAAGCACAATAAATACATGTTTTAAGGAGGCTATTTACACATTTTGATTTATTGCTCTCAAAATGTTGGCCCTATGAACTACAAAATAAATCTGGTAGACTATAAAATTAATGTATCTGTGTAAACCGGTAGCAACACAGATGACTGGAAATTAAATGACTGCTTTTCACCTGATTCAGAACTGAACTTGAAATTAAATTTATGAGACTGGGGAATCTAAAGAGATTTATAAACTTAGAAATTGTAAGATTTTATAATTGCTCGGCAGAATGATATATATTGTGTGACACTTTTACTGGGGAGATATAAGCAAACACCTGTTTACCTCAGAGAGGGAACTGAAGACAGACCAAAGGAATGGTACCACTGAAGTCCAATTATGTTGCATTTATTGGATTACTGACAGATGTGGGGACAACTCAAAGGCAGATGCATCACTAAAATCTCTTCAAGAATGGATGATGACTAACAAAAGCTAGGATCCTAGAGCTTGCAGCATGACCTGTACGTAGTTTAGCAAGTTGAAGGGTTTTCTCATCTGTGTTCACTGCTATGTGACCTTCAGGAGGGATGGACTTGGCAAATCTTTTGAAATTTCAGGAACTTCTTGAGACTTGTGGGTTGTTCACTTACAAATCTTACTGGGTCAACCTTTAGAGATTCTTGCATTTTAATGAGCTTCCATCCAAGATGGAATGTTGCACTTCAGAACAAACTACTAATCAAAAGTTTATTATTTCTTTCTTCTAGAAGGGAGGTATATTTTTTCTATATGATTTAATTGGCAGAGCAAAATGACAAAGCAATTATCAAAAGACTGACACCTTCTTTTGATTCTTTTTGTTGAAATCATTGCTTACCATTTTCACAAATAGGTCAATATAGATCAAGTACCTCAATGTGTATTGACAACGGTTGGAGTTAAGAACATTGGTTTCATTGGCCATCTGTCCATTGACATCTGGCATGCACAACTTAAGGATCCTCTATGTATAGGCTGTCTTTTTGTTTTTTAAATGATTTGCATGAAGTGGGATGAAATTTATTTGGCTTGCTTACAGTATAAACAGTCTAACTACTATCTCTCAGCTATGCATGCCATATACTACTTGCTTCTATCTCTATCTCCATATCTATATATCTATCTATCTATCTATGTATCAAAATTAATTTTAATAATGGTACTTGGCATCTATTAGAGAAATATGTTTATCCAGAACTAGGTAGAGTCTAGTTCTTTTGGAATCTGTGATTGCTAGAACTCCAAATAATTTTTTGTTATCTAGGCAAGTATGATGGCTCATATTTCTAATCTCAGAAGTCATAAAGATAAATGAAGACTGTGAGTTCAGGCCAGTCTGGGATACATAGAAGACTACATCTCAAAAAGCAAGCACTGTATTCTGATTTAAAAAATAAATATAATAAATAAATTGGACAAATAGCAATGAACAACAGCAAGATAAAAACAAAATATAAAGAATTGCTGTTATGTATTTTAAAGATTCAGAACTCTATAAATAACCTGGAATCCTTTGTTTAACTTGTGCCATATGTTATTAAACTGGAACAAAACTGTTATTGCATTCTATATCATTTTCAAAGAGATATAAGATTACCTCAACATTCTCAGTATTAAAAAAGCCAACTCAATCTTGTTTTAAGTTATTTTTTAAATAATATTCTCTCTGTGTGTATGTGTGTGTGTTGGGGGACACATATAATAGCATGTATGTGGAGATCAGAGGACAATTTGTACTGGTTAGTTCTCTCCTTATACTGTGTGTGACCTGTGGATCAAACTCAAGTTCTTCAGTTTTAGAGGCAAGCACCGTTACTGTTGTTGAACAATCTTAATACCCTCAATATATTGTATATACAAGAAAGCCTGAAAAATATAAGAAAACATTTTGCACATGTTCAAGGACAATAAAATGGTTTTATCATTCTCATAATGATATTTCTTAAAAATAATTGAGGATCATTAACAGAATCTTGCTTCCTACTCCATTCATAGGTCTACTTTAGTTTGCCTCATAGGCATTAAGAATCCTGAATGTGTCAATGTACTAATGATATGATAAAGTTTCCTTAGGCTCACAGGAAAAGGAGTCTGCACATGCCTTCATACTTTCAAACCTAGAGACTCTACTTCAGAGAAAAAAATGACTTGACATATATAGAGACTCTTGGAAGGCTGTAGCAAGGGTAGTGGAGGATAATCTAATATGTCATGTCATGTATCTATGAAGGCTTATCTTTTACTAGCTTTGGGTATCACATGAGTTCCCCATACTTCTAACATATTTAAACAAATCCCAGTAAAAATTCAGTCTAACAGTCTTATAAAGATACTTCTTTTTGACTTGTGACCAACATTTCTTCACAGCAGTGAGTTTAAGTCACCTTAATGTTGTTTTATTTTAATTCTTAGCTCTTTGGGGGGCCAGCCACTCAGTCCCCAAATAAATAACACTTATGGAGACTTATTATTACTTATGAATGGTTGGCCATAGCTTGGCTTGTTTCTAGATAGCTTTTCTTAACTTAAATTATCCTATCTAATTTTTGTCTCCAAGGCTTTTTCCTTTTCTTACTTCTGTAATCTTACTTATACTCTTATTCCATGGCTAGCTCTGTGGCTCTGTGACTGGCCCCTTCTTTTCTTGCTCCTTGATATCTCTTGCTTCCTTATCCCTCTTTTTCTCCTTCTGTTTATTCTCTCTGCCTGCTAACCCATTCAATCCTTTCTCCTGCTTTGCTATTGGCTGTTTAGCTCTTTATTAGAACAATCAGGTGCTTTGGATAGGCAAAGTAACACAGCTTCACAACATAAAATAATGCAACATATCTTTGCATCATTAAACAAATGGTCTATGGCATAAATGAATGTAACACATCTTAAATTAATATTCCACAAGAACTCAAGGCATTACCTTTTCATCCATAGAGCCTGAAGGTGAGTGGTTCATGAGAGTGTGATGACATAATTAAGGACAGAGACATCTTTGTTGAGCAGCATGGGATGATACTTTGATATGTAGATATATATTAAAGAGATCTACGACAGACCATGAACATCACTGAATGATCTGAGGCACAAGTGGAGCATGCTTTCCTATGCTCAGCCACTGTGGGGACTTGAGGACAGTGGTCTCTTGTGAGGCTGATGACAAGCACCTTGTCTGCCACAGGAGCTCCAGGAAGGATAGTATCCATGAAGAGAAGCACATCTATGTGTGAAGACTGTAGTCCACCCAGCAGAGCACAGTAACTAACAGGTGGCCCGTGAGTAGTATAGGTTGGAATGGAGTTGGAGATGTCATTGTCTTAGTTCTTCAGACCTTGGATTGTTTAAAGTCATCTGATTACATTTCTCTGTTCCATTTTACTTTTAGCTTGAGCTATCCCCACCAATATGATTACATGGGAATAGTATTTACTTACTTTCATGGGAATATATTTATTTACTTTCCTGTCATTTTCCTTTGTTCCTTCAATATTAATCCACTGATCTTGCTCTGCTTATTTCCTTTCTATCCTTAGTAACTAATAACCCATTACTATTCTTGTTTGTTTGCTTCCAAAAACATTGGGGTCAAAATGGCAAAGTTAACTAGTTATTGCTGTATTTTCATAGAAAATATATACATCGATTGTGTTTGCTTTTGCATTTAATATTATATTCTGAGAACAAATTTGGGGAGAGAAGTTGGTGCCCTGAGGATAGGGGTTGAAAGATTAGCTTGGTCAGATATAACTTACATTCAGTGGTGAGAAACAACATCTCACGTTTAGTACAAGCTGGTACCAGTTGGACATTGAGACTTTTTTTTTTCACTGATATACTATAGTTGATTTAAAAATAAAAATAGCACTAACCAACAACTTAACTCCATTTATGCATATTCAAATTCAGAAATACAACCATAAAAATTTAAGGCAAGATGATGTCTCCAAAAATTACTAATTCTGCAGCAATGGACTTCAGTGAGAGTGAAAAAGTCAAAATTCCAAATCAAAATTCAAAACAATAATTGCAATAACATGAATAAGTTCAGAAATGAATTCAGAAAGATTACAAGAATGGTTAATATAATAAGGACATCAATACAAGGCAGACAGAGGAGGGAAATCACTTACATTAACAATAGTTGAGGTTTTATTTTTGCCTCAGTAAGAATGGCCACGATTAATAAAACACATGACTCCACATGCTGGCAAGGATGCATAGAAAGGGTCACTTACTTGCTTCTGGGAGTGTAAACTGGTATACCCACTATGGAAATCAGTGTGTCAGCTACTTAAAAAGCTGAAAATGGATCTACTATGAGATCTAGCTATACCACTTTTGGGCATATATTCAAAGGACTCTATCTTACAATACACACAGTTGCTCATTTATGTTAATTCTTACTTTATTCATAATAGCCACCCTTTAGAAATAGCTTAAATGTTCATACATACTAACATACAGATAATGAAAATGTGATACATTTACATAATGGAATACTATTCAGCTGTCAAGAAAACTAAAATCTGCAGGCAAAGAAAAGAGCCAAAACCATGCTGAGTAAGGTAACCAAACCTCAGGAAGACAAACAGCATGTTTTCTCTTCTGTATGAATGTTAGCTTTTATGATTTAGATATGTGCATTTAATTTAGAATACTGTCAGAGGTTAAGTAGCTAGTATGGGACCAGATGTAAGGAGGAGGGGATCTTTTAAGGAAGGGGAAAAAGAATATACTCCTTGGAAGAGATAAAGGGGAAACTAGAATTGAAGGATTAAATGGGGAGGGGGGATGGGAAGGAAGGTAGAAGAGAGGGTATGGAGAGAGACAACTAATAATAAAGGCCTTTTGAAAAATCTATATAGAGGCCTATGACTATAGAATCTTCTTAAAGCACATACATATATAAAACGAGTTTAAATGGAGTAGGGGTGACAATGCCCCAACTAGATATCTCATATTACCAAATAAAATTCCCAGTACTTGGAATGGGTTATACCCTTTTTAGTTGTTAGCTCCCTGACAATGGTGATACTAATTAGGGCCTGTCCTCCACATCTTGATGGTAAGATGCTATTGCTGAAGATACGCCATACTTATTGTTGGGAACTGTGGACCCCCCAGACCCTGAATTTCCTGTGACCCATGCCTGTTGGAGTAAACAACTTGTTTTCCTATGCTTGTAGCTGCTCTGAACAAACAACTTGTCTTGCACGTCCAGAGATTGGGTTCTGCAGGGATTGCAGTTGAGAGTTAGGACATGGACATCTGTCAAGGAGACCCTATATAAGCTGCCCTGGAACACAATAAAGGGGGCATTATTGGTGTCACCTGTGTCTCTGTGTGTTTTAATTTCCAGGCCCTTGCCCGACTTGCAAACCATATCATAGTGTGTAGAGCAGGTGTTGCGCTACACTTATGTTGTAGAACATGGAGAGATCTTGTTGATACTGATGCCCACTGGCTAGCATTCATAGTTCCGAAAGATGTTATACACTCTAGCAGAAGAGGAATGAATCACAGTGTCTCCCAGGTGTTGATCTGGGGAGCTATAATAAAGAGCTGCCTGGGAGCCAGGCCCCTGGTGCAAGAGTGGCTTGCATGTTTTGGGAGTAACCAATCACATTCAAATTGGACTTAAGGCTTGCTTCATGAGATGGAATCCATTCCTGACACTGTCAATGAGGCCAAGACCCTGAGTCTAGATAGGTCATAGGTCCTCGGGGAAAACCTAAGGATGTTTGAAAATCCCCTATGGGAATCTACTGTTTTGGAAGCTTCACACACATATGTAATATATTTATTTGCATTTATATGTATTCATACAAGTCTATGTATTGGAGCTATTCTCCAAGGAGATATGGCTCATCCCAGAAGCTATAGGTTGCCAGATAAAAATCTCAAGTTTTTAGTAAAAAATTAACTCAAAGACCATCAAAACAATATAAACTTTTGTAATTGCTCTTGGCTGACCACCAGAATTTAGTGGTAAGACCTTATTGTTACATGTACCATACACATTGGTTACAGGACATGGAGGAATCAATTTGGCATTGAAAGGACACTTTCTTCCTGCTAGCTTTTCATAGTACTGGAAGATGCTATGTAGGCTTCTGGGGAAAAATCATTAACACTCTTACCCGGCTGTGAGCACTGTGAGTTTCAGTAATGACTGCCATGAAAAAAATATGGTAAATAGTGGTATGAATTGAGTTACGATGATAACCAATTGTTTTATAATTGGATTTAAGGCATATACTATAGGCTGGATTCATGCTTGGTACTATAAATCTAGCCCCAAAGTATGGGAAGGTTACAGATCCTAGAGATGAACCTACTAATAGTCTTTTCCTAAATAGACATAGTATCAAACTGCCCTTTAAATATACTCTTAGACCTCATTAGAGAAGTTTAGTTTTATACTGGCAGCACTTCATACACAAACTCAGAACTTAGCAAAATGCAGAGAACAGGCTTCTGTGAAGTGCTCGGTCATAAACTGGACATCTGTATGACAAACTCCTTTTCTTAACTCAGGGACCACGTGAGAAGAAAGCGTGGGAAGATAGAGAGAACTGGAAGTTGGGGAGGACTGAGTCAAAGATGTGTTCTTGTGACATGACAAGACAACTATGCCTATTAACTCTCAGCAGCTCTGATTATTTTTACAAGTCCTGAACAAGATCAAATCAGTCAACATTTCAATATGGAAATCGGGGGGCTCACATATTTCCTCCCTTACCTGAGGAGCAATTAAGATTTGATGACTTTCGAGGAAAGGAGAGCAAATTTGCCTTGAGGGTGTGCCATGGTCTAGTGGATAGCCCTATAGTTGTGATTATATGGGCATCACAAAATGGGCTTGGTTGTGCTATTAAAAATAAACCTGAAAGTTGGGCAGAGGTGTTTGTATGGATCTTGGAGGAGTTAGAAGGATGACTGGGTAGTATCAAAATACATTGTATACATGTATGGAATTTTCAAAGAATTAATTAAAAATATACTAAAAGCAATGGAAAGTAATTTTAAAACAGAAATACTGAAAAATGCAATTTTGGGAATAAAAAGCTCATTAAATCAAATAAAATCTCAGTCAACAGGCATACCAATAGAAGGGATGTGTAAGACAAGGTACTGATAACTTTGAAGAAGAACTATAGCATATTTTCTTTACCATGACCAAGGGTGCTGCATTGCAATATGAAGCAAGGATGGCTTAATATCCACAATTCAATAAATGTAATATATTGTAGATGTAATGAATAGATTTGAGTACAGAAATCACATAACACAAACCATGGCAATGTGCATAACATGACTTTTATTTGAAGCAATTCATTTTTATTTTTCAAACATTCTAAGATCTTTAAACCTTAAATAGGGCAAGGTTTAGAGATCCTCATTTAAAAATGGAATAATGAAAGCAAGAAGAGTTCTCTGCTTCTAATGTGGAGAAAGGGAGTCAGTCATGAGCCAGCATTGCTCTGATATTCAGGAATTAGCAGAGGCATGCCCTAAGAGTGTTAAATGAGCACTATAAGTGAACTCTGCCTCACCTTTTACTGCCTTCCTTGTGGGTAAGGTATATAAAGGAGTGGGATAAATCCTTAATCCTCAATCTAGAATCCTTTCTCTAAGCAATCTGTTAATTTTGTAAGTAATTAATTCTATTTTATTCTCTTTGTTAAAATTCCTAGAATAAATTATTTCCTTTACCAAACCCATACTGATGGTCTCAACTATCATGAACTTCTGTGGACTACGCTAAACAAAGATTTAGCCAGACTGCGTTTTAGTATTGACGGTACAGACTTCTCTCTTAGAAGCTGACTATGACGACTAATATCAGTTGTCAACTTGACAGATCTAGAATCACCAAAGAGACAAGCATCTGGATATGTCTATGAGGGATGTTTTAGATTAGGTAAGCAATGTGAGGGGATCCACCCTAAATGTGAACACCATCATTGCATGGGTTATAGGTTTAGACTGTATGTTAAAGGGACAAAGTAAACTGAACACCAGCATTGCTCACTCTCTGTTCCTGCTGCCATGACTTCTCAACCATGATGGACTATATCCCGTCTAATTGTAAGCTTAAATAAACACTCTATTAAGTTGCTTCTTGTTAGGGATTTGTACATGTAATTGATAAAAAATGACTAATACACTTCAAAAAACAAGAAATAGCTTAAACAGATTACTCAATATTTTATTTGACCATACCTATATTCAAACTGAGAATATCGTTATAAGATTTTATTTTATAACAGAACAAAAATGAGATGTGAATGTGACAGGTGATTGATATTGCTATCTGCCCGACTTGAAAGAATGCATTGAAATCTGAAAAACATACGGTCGTCTTGATTTGTTTCTGGAATTTCAATATTCTAATCAAGATCACTGTTCACTGGTGGTGTAGAGTGTCTGCTTATCTCTTCGCCTTTGGCACCAGAATTTACCTTTGTTGTTTCTTTCAATAAGACATATGCACAAATTACACACACACACACACACACACACACACACACACACACACACACACACACACGTATACCACACTAATCGCACAACCATCAACATCTAAAACAGAAATCAGGGATTATAGCAAACACTAGCAAGATCTTATTGATAATTTAGGCAGCTGTAAAATTAATTAAAAGAGACAATGATACCAGAGAGAAAACTCTCATTTCTCTTCCAGTGACAGATTCTAGAAAACATGTAGGCATGAATCATTAGATGGGAATTCTGAAGTAAACCATATATGAGTGGATATAAGGAAGGAAGAGGTTGATTTCCTGTGTCCCATCTATATGTTCATAGCTGTATGAATAAATATTAATCATCTGTTTTTAAAAAAATTTTATTATTACTCATGCATAAGATTAATGTTTTAATTTATTTTTTAAATCACAATTTATTATTTATCATCATAGTTATACATTTATTTTAAATATAGCTGTCAATTTTTCTGGGCATTTTCTGCATTCCAGTGCAGGTCTGTCAGCACTGGAAACATGCATATAAATAAATTATACAGAAAGAGCAGGTTATATTTAGGAATCTGTATATATATACATCTATGCATGCAATAACAATTAGTGAAAAGAAAGGAGTATGGGAGGGTTTGGAGGGTGGAAAAGGAATGGAGAAAGGTGATTATATTATCATCTAAGAAATAGTTAGAAAAATATCTTTTGGAAAACAAACAAAATTCATCCTGCTAAACATGTTTTTCTTTTCCTTCATTTTTATGATACTATAGAATAATATAAAGCTTGCATTTCACTAACTTCCCTACATTGGAACATATTAGGCTCAAGTAAATTAAACAAGGAGCCAGGGATGAGCAAAAATAATGCCATAAACTGCAGAGATTTTATAGGAGCAGATACCAAAGATAAAGAAAAGGTCATTTTGATTTTTATGACTTGGGATGTTCCCAAATATACATGAAATTGTGCCATTTTAGTAAACTATTGTAATTATTGAACTAGACTGTAATACAGGGTACCATATCTTGCTTAACTTCAAAGCCTACTCCAGAGAAAACCCTGGGGAAGCATAGGCCTTCTGACTTTTAATCAGGTCCCAAGGATTTTCCAACTCATTAAATCCCTTGGGTCATATTATTAGCTGGCTCTTTTGATATTAGTAAGTGCTATTAACTAACTTAAAGTTGGAAAGGACAATCTGGTCAAAGATACCCTAGAAATCACAATCATCAGGTCACAGTTTCTCAGAGGTTGGAGGAATGAGGGTTGAGGTAGGAAAAACAACAAATGAACAGACCTATTTTTTCCCCTTGTATGATTATTCCCTAAAATTAGTCAAACTGTTTGCCTTGCATGACAATAGGGCAGAAGAGTTAACCTTTTTTCTCTTCTGATGCGAATGTAAAATGGTGAGTGTTCAACTCTATTAAGGTACTCTGCTGTTAGAAACCTCATGTAAGGGAGCAAGGGGGTCTTTTATAGGTGTCTTCTCCTTTCTCCTAAAACCTCCACATAGCTGAGAGAGGTAGATGTCAAGGCAGAAGTATAACAGAGATTCTATAGGACAATGGAATGGCCATTATCATGCTGAGTATAATTGTCTTCTGTGTTTTCACATTTATGCTTATACATTCTATCAATTATACGAAATTTAGACTCTTTCAATTATATGAAATTTAGATGAACACAAGGGTCTGAAATGTAGGGCTGCAGTTTATCTCTCCATTCTGCCTCTCAGTCTCATCATGTGGGTTTACTTGTGAAAGCTGGGATATTATCTTAATAGCCCTATTATTCCCATTCTCACAGCTATGACTCGAAGAATGGCCTCAGCAAATGACTCTTCAGTGAAGGAGTTCATCCTGCTGGGTTTGACACAGCAGCCAGAGCTCCAGCTTCCTCTCTTCTTCCTCTTCTTGGGAATCTATGTGGTCTCCATGGTGGGGAACCTGGGCTTGATTGTTCTGATTGTTTTGAACCCTCACCTGCACACCCCCATGTACTACTTTCTCTTCAACCTTTCCTTCACAGATGTCTGCTACTCCTCTGTCATCACGCCCAAAATGCTGGTGAGTTTTGTGAAGCAGAACACCATCTCCCATGTGGAGTGCATGACTCAACTCTTTTTCTTTGCCTTTTTTGTTATTGATGAGTGTTTTATTTTGACAGCCATGGCCTATGACCGATATGCTGCCATCTGTAAACCACTGCTTTATAAGGTCACCATGTCCTATCAGGTCTGCTTTGTACTGATGGTGGGTGGATATACAATGGGGTTTGTGGGTGCCATGGCCCACACTGTCTGCATGCTGAGACTGAGCTTTTGTGATGGCAACATCATCAATCACTACATGTGTGACATACCCCCTCTCCTGGAGCTCTCCTGCACAAGTACTGCCATCAATGAGCTGGTGGTTTTCATCGTGGTGGGTGTCAGTGTGATAGTTCCCAGTCTCACCATCTTTATTTCTTACACCTTGATCCTCTCTAACATCCTCCGTATCCATTCTACAAAGGGCAGGTCCAAGGCCCTCAGCACTTGCAGCTCACACATGATTGCTGTTTCTCTGTTCTTTGGATCATCATCATTCATATACTTTAAATCTTCTCCTGTTGGGTCAGTGGATCAAGATAAGATATCCACAGTGTTTTATACTGTTGTGATATCCATGATGAATCCCTTCATTTACAGTTTGAAAAACAAAGATGTTAAACTTGCACTGAGTAAGACTTTGAAGAAAAGGTGTTCATTTAAATAGAAGATGTATTGATCTATATGATGAATCTGCATATGGGTACGTACATGGTGTATGTATGTAAGGAATGGAGGGAAGAATTCATCATTGCCATGAGACACAAAGGATTAAGTAATAGAGAAATGAAATTAATTACAGAAATAGTTTCTTAAGTACAGATATGGAAAATAAGGGAGAGGGAATAGAAAAACTTTTATTTTCTAGGTTATTTGAAGAACTTATTAGATTTTACAGAGAAAAAGAGGTATGATGATAAATCCAGAAAAGGCAAGACAGTCTGATTTTGGATTTGACCTTTTCTAGAATTACTGTGTAGCTCTATCGTGGAGATAACTGACTTTCAGCCAACCATTTGCATATTTATTGAATAAATTTCTATTAATCACTGGAGAAGATTTTGTCTGGGAAATTTTCTGGCTTTGAAAAGGGTAAAGGCTTGTGGCATAATCTTCTCATTTCAATTTCTGGTCTTTTCTGATTTTATTTTTAATGAATGCCATAGATTTTCCTCTGATTATAGTTACTAAGGGCAGGAACTTGGGTAACATCTGCAGCAGCCAGGATAAGGGAAAGCTACTTGGGGTTTTATATCTTTGATGTGACAACATGATTATGAGTGTGAGGGCAAACTAGGTCTCTATTGGGAATAAGGTAAGTGACAAATGCTTATCAATTATTTGTAGAGGAATTGTGGTCTCTCTAATTCATTAGTACCCCGCATTTCCTCTTCTTTATTAAGTTTTATTTTTCTTTTGCCTTGGAAATTTTTGTTTTGTTTTTCAAGACAGGGTTTCTCTGTGTAGCTTTGGAGCATGTTCTGGATTTCTCTTTGTATACTGGACTGTCCCCAAAGTCACAGAGATCTGCCTACCTCAGCCTTCCAAGTGCTGGGATTAAAGGCGTGCGCCACCACTGCCAGGCAACATGTCTCTAGTTATTGCCCTACACCTGCAATTACAGTGGATTTCAGAATTAGTAGACACATCACTCATGATTAGGTCACCTCTAATTAGAGGTGATCATAATTACATTGTTTTTACAAGTGGCAAGAAATTTTTCAGAGCTCATTTTCAGAACCAGAAGTAAGATCATGATCCATATTTTGACCCTCATTGCTTAATTATGCAAATTCACCTTTGAACAATTTATTCTTATAGTTAAACCTAAAATTCATATCACTATTCCAAAGATAGCCTGAAACACCTAATTTCCATTTTTCCAAATACCCATTCTAATTAACATGTTTCCCCATCTTTTAACTGTTAGTTGTATTTGCTTTCTGGGGGTGACTTAATACACCAGATATAATGAGTGTCTAGAATCAGGACTCTGGTGTAGGATTTGGATTGCCAAAGCCTGTCATCATAAGAGAGTATTTAGAGCTAAGCCTCAAGGCAGGGGATAAGATAAAATGAGGTCTTTATGTTGGGTCCTAATTTAAACTGACTGATGTTCTTTTAAGGAGAGAAAACAAGAGCTGGAGAGCTGGTTCATAGAAAAAGGGATTTCTGGACGAGTGTGAAACTGGGCATTGCAGAAAGCATCCATAATCTCAGTTCTCCTATGATGAGACAAATGGGAGAGACAAGAGAATCCCTGGATGTTCCTTTGCCAGTCTCATGGGCAGTAGTAACCAACAAAGACACTGTCTTTAGAAAGATGGAACTATGACCAAAACCTCCAGTTGCCTGTGTTGTTGACTTTCACATGTGTACCAGAAGACATGTATGTTCACACTCACATATACACATAGCACATACAGTATACATGAGCACATGAAAAACCTTAAACATTCCTACTAGAGTCAGGAACAAAGTAAATATGTCCACTCTCTACTCATGTTCAATACAGTACTCAAAGTCTTTGCTAGAAGAATAAGACAGCTGTAGGAGGTCAAGGGGATAAAAATAGAGAAACAAGTAATCAAAATATTCTTATTTGTAGATAGTATGATTTTACATATAAGAGACTGTGAAACCTAAAGACTCTATTAGAAAATACTTACAGCTGACAAACATTCAGCAAAACAGCAGGATACAAATTTAACACAAAGTACGTAACCTTTCAATATTCCAACAACAAATTTATTGAGAAAGAAATAAGGGTAATAATTTCATATACAATAGCTTCAAAAATATATTGGAGTAAATATAACCATGAAGATACTTGTGCAAGGAAAATGTTAAGATACTGAAGAAGACTCTGGAAGAAGGAATTATCTGGCATGTTAATGGTTTGCTACAGTTAATATTGTGAAAATGGCCATCCTATCAAAAGCAATCTACAGATTGCTCCCTATCAAAATGAGAAAGAAAGCTCATCTTAAAATTTACATGTAAATACAAAGGCATATCTGATCAAAGCATTATGATTTGTTAATTCATATTTTGGGGAGCATTGCTTAATTATGCAAATTCATCTTTGAACAATTTATTTCTCTAGCAAAACCTAAAATTTCTGATTCCTGCTGTAGGAAATCATACAGCCAATAGCCTTTAAGTTAACTGTCTTATACCATTGGGAAATTCCTTGAGGGGCCTCTCATAGGCCCCTAAGCCAAAAATGGCCCAGTCATCTCCAGTAACTGTGGAGGACATGTTTCACCAGAAAAATTAAATAATCCAGAGTCTTCTGTAAAAGACTGTACTGTTCTAGATGATGACATAAACATGGAGGATAAGTAAAAATTTCCAATAGGAAATAGGAAACGTATATTCTGGCAGACTTCTGTAAATGATCAAAGACCAAAGCTAAGAGTATGTATAAATGGCATTGTATATTGGTTTGATAGACACAGGTGCAGATGTGAGTATCATTACTTCAGAAACTTGGCGTCCAAAATGGCCTCTTCAAGAGGCAGATGTTCAATTACTAGGAATTGGAACCATATCTTAAGTTAAACAAAGCACCAGATGGGTTGACTGCATTGGGCCAGAAAGTCTAAGAGGGAAGCTGAGGCCATATGTGGCTAATATTGCAATAAATTTATGGGGTTATATCCTGCTACAGCAATGGAATACCCAGACTAATAATGGGGGAATCTTTGTTAACCAATCACCTCTAAGAAGTGGAACCTAATTAAGGCGTGGATACCTGGAGCCCAGGAAGAAAAACTGGGACAGACCAGGTGCTCGCTCTTTGGGTGATTCCCGCGGGATACAGCAGAGCTTGGACTTCCCATTCTCGTGGCGTGACTTTCCCCTAATAATAAGTAAAAATATAATTGTTTATCTTCAAGCTGGCCTGGTTATTTCACAAATCGAATTAACATTTACAGACTAACATTTCTGCAGTCCCAGAAACTCATAATTATGGGAAGGATATTGTAAGGTACTATACACAAAGGTTACCAGCCATTCAGACTGTACAAGAACATAAAGCAACTAGCAAACCTTTGGGGGTACCAACAGCACTACCTTTAAAATGGTTAACTGAGAAACCAATATGCGTTAAGCAGTGGCCTCTAGCTGAAGATAAGTTGCAGGCTTTAGAACAGCTTGTACAAGACCATATAGAAGAATCAACCAGTCCTTGGAATTCTTCTATATTTGTTGTAAAAAAGAAATCTGGTAAATGGAGAATGGTGAGAGATCTAAGAGCTGTCAAGAAGGTAATTCAACCTATGGGCCCTCTACAATCTGGATTTTCTCTGCCTTCTCTATTACCAAAAGGATGTCCTCTTATAGTTACTGATTTGAAAGATTGTTTCTTCACTATACCTTTACAAGAAAAGGATAGAGAAAAATTTGCCTTCACAGTGCCTACTTATAAGTCTAAGCCTACTAGGAGATCTCAATGGACTATCCTCCCACAAGGAATGCTCAATAGCCTCACTTTGTGCCAATACTTTGTAAGTCAGCCATTGGAAATAATATGTAAGCAATTTCCTAAGCCTATAATTTACCATTACATGGATTTTGCTATATGATTCAATCATAGGTACTTTAGAAAGAATGTTTGAAGTAGTAAAGAACATTTTGCCAAAATGGAAATTACAAATTGCTCCTGAAAAAATACAGAGAGGAGATTCTGTCAATTACCTAGGTTATAAAATAGGTTTGCAGACAATTAGAACACAAAAGACACAAATTAGGAGAGACAGGTTGAGGACTCTTGACTTTGAAGGATTGTTAGGAGACATTTCCAGTCTAAGACCTGCTGTTGGTCTCATATATATAACACTTGATCTAATAATTCATTTAAACTAAACATTAGATGGTGATAAAGACTTGAATAGTCCCAGAGAATTAACAGCTGAAGCAGAAAATCAATTGACAGTTGTTGAAAAGAAATCACAGTAGGCACATGTGGATAGGGTGAATCCAAATCTTTATTGTATTCTAGTCATATTGCCACCCAGAATTTCTCCTACAGGAATTTAAATGCAGAGGGATGGTATTATCTTAGAATGAATTTTTTATTACCGCATAAACCAAGTAAAAAATTAAAATCTTATGTGGAAAATGTCTCTGAATTAATTATAAAAGGTAAATTGAGACTTCTTCAATTAGCAGGTATAGACTCAGCAAAGATTATAGTGCCTCTAACTACTGATGAAATAAAAAAGTTATGGGAATACAATGAACCATGGCAAAGAGCTTGTGCTAATTTTTTGGGAGAAATGAATAGCAATTATCTCAAAAGCGATAGACTTAATCTTATAAAGAGAACTTCTTGGATTCTTCCCAAAATTGTATGTGATGCTCCAATAACTGGAGCCAGTACATTTTATATTGATGCAAACAAATTGGAGAAGGCAGGTTACAAATCAGAAGAATTAAGTAAGGTGGAAAAAAGCCCTTATAATTCTGTCCAGAAGGCAGAATTATATGCTAGTCTCATGGTGCTAAGGGATTTTAAAGATCCTCTTAATATAGTTACTGATTGATAATATGCAGAAATAGTTGTCTTTCATATTGAAACCACTGAATTTATACCAGATGATACAGAATTGCCTTCATTATTTATCCAAGTACAAGACATAATCAGGAATAGATTTTGTCCTATATACATAATACATATCTGATCCCATACAGATCTGCCAGGTCCTCTAGGGCAAGGTAATGCAGAAATTGATCAATTATTGATTCGAAGCATGTTGCAGGCCTCAGAATTTTATAAAAAACATCATGTCAACAGCAAAGGTTTAAAGAAAGAGTTTTCTTTTTTTTGTGCTTTCTTTTTTTCCATATTCTTTATTTTTTTTCCATTAAAAAAATTTACATTTCCTCCCCTTCTCCCAGTCCCCTCCCGCTCCCTCCCCTCCTGCTGCTTCCTTAAAAGAGGGCATGGTGCCCTGCCCTGTGGGAAGTCCAAGGCCCTCCCCCCTCCATCCTGGCCTAGGAAAGTGTGCATCCAAATAGACTAGGTTCCCAAAAAGATAATACATGCAGAAGAGATAGGTCCTAGTGTCATTGTTGATGGCTTCTTAGTCTGCCCCCATTGGCAGCCACATTTAGAGAGTCCAGTTTGATCATATGCTCGTTCAGTCCCAGTCCAGCTGGATTTGGTGCACTCCCATTAGATCAGGCACACTGTCTCAGTGGGTGGTCCAGCCCCTCACGGTCCTAACTTCCTTGCTCATCTTCTCCCGCTTCTGCTCTTTGACTGGCCCTTGGGAGCTCAATCCATTGCTCTGATGTGAATGTGGGTCTCTGTCTCTATCTCCATCCATCGGATGAAATTTCTATGGTGGTGTCTGTGTCTTAGGGAACTGCTGAGGTCTCAGGAAATGGGTGGGTTTAGGGGACAGAGGAGGAATTGTAGATTACAGGGTCTAATGGGGGGGAACCACCTCAGTTTTTGAAAAAGAGGCCAGCAGCACATATTGTAGAAAGAGAGAAAAAGAAACCCTGTCATCAACAAATATTCAACTAGATCTTTGTCTCTCATCTGCCATAAAACTTAGGTCCAAATGGTTCAAGGACCTCAATGTAAGACCTTTCTTCTTTGATAGAGCAGAAAGTAGAGAATATGCTTAAACTTGTGGGCTCGGGAAATGACTTTCTGAGCAGGAGTCTAGTAGTGCAGGCCCAAGACCAAAAGGTAATAAGGGAAACTCATGAAACTAAAAAGCTTCTGCACAGGAAAGGACACAACCTCTTGAATGAAGAGGTGGCTCACCAAATGAGGACAAAATACAGCAAATAAGCATATGACAGAGGATTAGTATCTCAGATATAAAAAGATTTTTAAAAACTAGAGTTCCAGAACACTCTGTTGATTAGAATGCCAACAGCCCCCATAGGTTCATACATATGACTACTTGGTCCCTCATTGGCAAAACTGCTTGGGAAGGATTAGAAGGTGTGACCTTGTTAGAGGTGTGTTACTTGAGGTGGGCTTTGAGGTTTCAAAAGCCCACTTGGTTATTAGTCAGCTTTCTTTGCCTTCTGTTTGTGGATCAAGACGTGAGCTCCCAGGCACTACCTGAGCACCATGCCTGCCTGCCTGCTGCTATGCTCCCTACCATGGCGGTCATTGATTGATTCATTCTCTGAAACTAAAATACCCAACAAAAACTTTCTTTCCAAACTTGCTTTGGTCACGCTGTCTCTTCTCATCCATTGAACAGTTACTAAGAAAAACAACCAATTAAACTTAGGGAAAAGAATGAAACAAAGTTCTCTAAAGATGAAATACAAATGGCTGAGAAATATTTTTTAAGAGATCAACATTTTGAGTTCTGTCATAAAATTAAAACTACTTTGAGATTTTAATTACCTTAGTCAGAATGGCTAACATAAAAAAACAAAAATGTTGGCAATAAATGGTTATATGGATGTGAACAAAGGAAAACACTTATTCACTGTGGGACAGAAAACTGGTGCAGATACTGTATCAATGAGTAGAGACTACTTAAAATGTAGAGCTCAATAAAAATAAAAAAGACTAGAAATAGATCTATCATATAATATATTTATGCCATTCTGGGGCATGTATCCAAAGAACTCTCTGTCCTACTACAGAGATACTTGCTTGTTCATATTCATTGTTGTCCAATCACAAATGCCAGAAAATGGGAAAAGCGTTGATGTCTACCAACTGATGAATGGATAATGAAAATGTGCCTACATTTGTATAATGGTATATTACTCATCTGTTACGAAAATTCCATTATGAAATTTTCAGGCAAAATGTATGAAACTAGAAATAATCATTTTGAGTGAGGTAACTCTACATTGCATGTTATTACATATATGGATGCTAACGCTGGATCTTTGGGTATGTGTATTTAAACTGGAGTACTTACGGAGGTAGAAGTCATTTGGTTAGGCTTTGGTGAACTGGGAGAGGGAGCACGGGAGGTATAAAGGGGAAAGGAGAATAGTAGAAGAGGAAGCATTGGATGTGGTGGGTGATAGGCAAGCAGGATAGAGTAGGATTGTGTGGATGAATAAGCAACACTGAAGACCTTTGAGAAAGTCGTGTGTAAATTTGCTACTTGAGAAGCTTCCTAAAATATATCATACACATAGGTAAAAAGAATTTAAGTGAGCCTATAGTGGGGAAACAATATTCATCCTAGTCATTATAGGTTATCAAATAGCACAGTATTGGAATGGAATACTTTTGGAGTTGTTGGTCTGTGGTATACCATAGAACACCAAATACTTCACCTTATTGTCATTGCGCCTGACTACTCTCTAGTAGTAGTGGTCCACCAACTTAATGTTGGACCCTATTTATGGACACATCATATACTTAAAGCATTAAAGATGGAGAAATGAGGCTGGTACTGAGCTGGACTCTTTGTATGTACTGATTATTTGTTATAATGCCGGAAGGTGCTACACATACTATTGGATGGGAATATTAGCCATCTGTGCTGCCCAACTATAAACTGTGAGCTATAGTAGTGACCAGTCTCATGGGATATGCCTACTGATGCAACTGTGGTATGAATAGTACAAGAGTAATCAATCATTTACTGATTTGATTTAGGTGCTTCTCCATAGGTTGGAACTTTTGTCTGATACTGTTACCAGAGTCAAAACCTGTGGTCTTCTTCCACAGGAGATGGAATTATTGTAATTCTGCTAAATGTACACAGTGTTAAATTGAATTCTTAAAAAAATTATTTGTTTTACATACCAACCCCTCCCTCCTCTCCTCCTGTTCCTTTCTCCCACCTCCTTTTTACCTCCCCATCCACTCCTCAGATAGGGTAAGGCCCTCCATAGATATCCCACAAAGCCTGGCATAGTAAGTTGAGGCAGGACCAAGCTCCTCCCCGTTGCATCAAGGCTGAGCAAGACATCCTACGATAGGGAATGAGTTCCAAAAAGCTAGCTCTTGCACTTCAAAATTGTACAACAGAAAAAAGAAAGCATCCTCAATGAATGGTGCTTGCATAACTTGTGGTCGACATGTAGAAGAATGCAAATAGATCCAAATCTATCACCATGAACAAAAATCAAGTCCAAGTGGATCAAAGGCCTTAACACGAATCCAGTTACACTTAAACTGACTTTTAATGAATTATCATTGTACACATATATTGACCCATCCTTCAACCCTCATTATAAAAGCTTCTTTAGCACTAGTGATTAACACAGATAGCAACAACTGGCCAACTAGATGGCAGCATATTCAGCTCTAATTGGGTCATCTATCTCATACTCCCTCCTTCCATGTCTTAGGGATCGTCATGGACTAGGTAGTGGAGAAGTTGTAAAAGCCATAGGTGCTAAATGAGTAAAATCAGTGTTTTTAGTACAAAATAAGTCTGTTGTTCTTTTGAAATGATAGTGGTCATGTCGATATGCACAAGACTTATAAGATCAAACTAGATATATCCTTACATGAAAAATGGAAGTGGGCATGAAGTTTCACCCTAACTGAGGAGGTATTAACAATTAATGGCTCAAGAAGGAGAGAGTCAGTTTTCTTCAAGGATTTTGCCCCTGAGAGACCACCCATGTTCCAGTCAATGGCCCTGTAATGCATACACATACGGACTGTGCTGAGTGTATTTAATGAGAGAAAAAAGAACAATTGAAATATGGAAGGTTAATGTTGGGATGATAGAGGAAGAATTGGAGTGGAGAGTATGAGAAATGGACTTGATTTAAAGAAAATAAATAAATAACACTAAATAATTTTTTAAAATTTAAAAATAAAAATATAAAAGTACAATTTTGGAGCCCAAAATATTATATAAAGAATATCAACTTAAAAACTACCATTTGATATCAGTTTTATGTATCACATATATGGTAGTAAATATAAGATAAATGCTAAAACAGAGAACCAAACAATAAATATTGGTGAATGTAAACATAGGATTTGTAGGAAGGAAAGGTGTGTTGTAGATGGGTAAGGAGATTAGAAAAGGGGGTTGTAATGAGTATAGGACAGGAACAAAATCAATTTAATAAATAAGCATACATGATGACTGAAATGGTGGGGAGGTCTGGGGGACATTGCTTGCTGGATAGAGGTGTTTACCATTCCAAATGGTCACCACTCAGAATATAGAATTTGAGGAGCCTGGGACTTTGATCCTGCCTCTGCTAACTATGTTTTATTAACTGCCATGTGAACCTGAGACTTCTTATGTGTAAAATGTCAATTGATGACGTTATTTGTGTGTATGATGACCATAAAACTTGTTCAAAACAGTTAAAATATTTAGTTGATATGGTTTAAATAAAAATTAAATAATGTTTCTTTTATTTGTTTTCTTTTCAAAATAATACTTTAAAACTATCTTTTTATGAATTGCATATTTACTCTCTTCTTTTGAACTAATGTTTAATGACATTAGATAACTAAGTATCTTTTGAATTAAATGAATTTATTTATGTAAGTTAAGCTTAATAGCAACTGTGTTTTCTTGGTATGTTAACATCAAATGAAATGAATGAGGTTAAATTTCAACATTAATAAATTGTGACGTATAGTCACCCAAAGCTGCAACCACATTCAAGATGATCAGTTTAGCAACTAACCTTAACCTATCACTAAGATTTGTTTTTTAATTCTACTTTATTCTATTTCTAGAAAAAAAATAGCAAAAATGTATACACCTAGAATTTAAAGCAAATAAAATTTAAAATGTATTGAATAGTCTTAGAAGACATTGGCTATAACACAGTAAATAAATGGAGAAATCTAAGGCAAATCAAGGACAATATGGTAGGAAAATGAGAAACAAGAAAACAAGCAAACACATCCATTAACCAAATATAAACAGAGACTTGAGACGAGGAGCTCTGCTGAACATCCCCGAGTTTGGTATTGCTGAAAGCAAAGATGTGATTGCAAGAATGAAAGCAAGTTTTAAAGCTTTCATGTATAACAAATTTTCAAATATAAGGCTTCATCCAGCAATGTATGGAAAAATATGCAGAGACCCACAGCCAAGGTAAACCTTGGGGGATCCTGCAGAAAATGGGGAGGAAGGATTGTAAGAGTCAGAAGGCTCAAGGACGACACAAAAAATATCCACAGAATCAGCTAACCTGGGCTCATAGGAACTCACAGAGACTGAACCAACAATTAGGAATCTTGCATGGGACTGACCTAGGCCTTCTGCATATATGTGGAAGCTGTGTAGCTTGGTCTTCTTATGGGACTCCTAACAGTGGGGGAGCAGGTGCTCTCTCTGACCCCTTTGTCTGCTTTTGGCACCTTTATTATCATATTGGGTGGCTTTGTCTAGCCTTCATCTTGATATGCCGTGTTTGGTTGATATTCGTGGAAGGCCTGTCCTCCTCTGAATAGTAACTGAGAGGAGTGGAGGGTGGATAGTGTGGGGCAGAATGGAGGTTGTGGGTACTGGGAGGAAAGGAAGGAGAGGCAATAGCAGCTGGGTTGCAAAAATGAATAAATAAAAATATATTTAAAAATAAACAAAAGAATTCTCAAAGTTGAGAGACATAAGCTCAATATCTGCCAAAATTAATTACATATCAACAGATGAATGGATTATGAAAATCTGGCACTTAAATAAGATGGAATATTATTCAATTCTAAATAAGAATGGAATAACAACACTGATTTCTTTCTTCCAAACACAGTCTTCTTTCATTAAAGACTGGTACAAAAATCTTGCTTTTGACTCTACCATTATACACCTCAATAATATTCTGTTAAAAGTCTACCTCATAATAGCTTCTTTACAGTCTCTATTTCTTTTTATAATGTTTTGGATTTAATTTAATTTACATAGAAAATATTAGGAATGAGTACCTGAGAACTAATATGAATGCAGATTGGATGCAAAGTTATAAAAATTTATAACAGAATATTATCAAAGAAATGGTATTTTATTTAGTCACAATGCTGCCAGTTATGAAAAGGAACACAGTTTTTTTCTTTTTTCTTTTTATAGCTTCATGTTACTTAAAGAATAGCCTGGAAATCATGACCACTGGCATGTTAATCACTGGGAGAAATTGCTGCCACTAAGTTGCTAGCATCCGAATTCCCTGCACATGCTCTGCCTTCCAGAGTATTATGAAATTCTGAATATGAGCTGTTTGCTATAAGGCAGGATATTAATTAATCCTACTTTCCAGCAATTTTGTTTAACTTCTTTCCTGTCTTGGAATTTCTCATATTAATATTCTTTAGTCATGTTTACAAAAAACCTTCCTTGTAAATTGTCCTAGATAATAGTTTATTTTTGTTCTAGTTCCTATTGATTTGACAGATGTTAATCATGTAGAAGCATAAGTCACTTACTGGCTATGTTGTAGGGAGGCAGAGGAAATAATTGTCTTAAACAGTTGTCTTCATTTTGTCAAGTGGTTTTTCATTTTTATTAATATAAATTAATTTTCAAGTCCTGTTTTACATTCAAAATTTAATTGTAGCTACAATAGTACAATTAGTTATACCACACTTGCCAGATCTTATAATAAAATTCAAAAATTTGAGGGGAAATTTTTGGATTAATATTTTCCATTTCCTGAAGCAATTAGAAAATCAGTATTGTTATTTGGCATCTTTGCTATGAAGAATGTATTTGTGCCTTGTTTCATTTGTACAAGGTAAGCACATGAAGGAACACATATTTTACTAACTTAAATATTTTGTTTAGTAGTTTTGTTTGGAGCACTTAATGGTATAAAGCCTCTGATAGGTCTTACAATTGTGATATGTAGACAAAATATTTAATAAATAAAGACAAGTTATCTATCAGCACAGTTATATAGGCTTATAATTAGCTGAGGTTGTGGACCATTGTCAAGAAGAAGAGAAGAACTCAAGAGATTGAAGGATTCTTACTGGGTAGACAGATATATAAATGTTAAGGCAAAAGGCTCAAGGAAAAAATCAAAACAACTTTGAGATACCATCTTACACCTGTCAGAATGGCTAAAATCAAAAATACCAATGATACCTTATGCTGGAGAGGATGTGGAGTAAGGGGAACACTCATCCATTGCTGGTGGGAATGCAAACTTGTGCAACTACTTTGGAAATCAGTGTGGCAGTTTCTCAGAAAATTGGGAGTCAACCTACTTCAGGATCCAGCAATACTACTCTTGGGAATATAACCAAAAGATGCCCAATCATACTATAAAAGCATTTGTTTAACTATGTTCATAGCAGCATTATTTGTAATAGCCAGAACCTGGAAAAAAATATCACGATTGCAATTGTGTGCCTAGTCTTCTATAATACAGCCTTGAATTTCCAGGAGGCAGTTGTTAAGTGCCTCAGCCACAATGCTGAGGAAAGTGCAGGATGCAACCAGAGCCTTGTCTTGCCACTGCCCTCACTCCGTGTTGAAGCTTGCCCTGATGGGCACGATGAGCTTCCTGAGTTACTTTCATCCTTCCTACAGGGCTGAATCAGTAACTGTCGGTTGCTGGACCAAGGGAGAAGAAGCCTGAGTTCTGCGCGGATGCTGAGCTTAACTGCATTTCTTAGTCTGTTGTCATGTGCCCTAGATGCTATCCGTTTCCAAGGGTTTTTGATTAAGATCCTACATTTATAAAATACTAGGCACAATTCAAAGACCAGGGAATCTTGACTACAAAATCTAAAATGGTTCCTGAATGTTGAGCGGGTGAGTTTGATTACCTTTAAAGTATTGTCACATTGCAAAAATGTGTGATCTTTAAAGTCATATGTATTAGAGCTGACGTTGTAGCTTTAGCTCTTAAATTTGCATGGTCTTGAGACAGTTTCTTTGTTTTTGCAGAACATGGGTACCCCATGTGTAGGCAGAGAGAAAAATAAAAATGTCCCTTGAAATAAACTCCTGATGAGCAGTAATATAGATAACACAACCACAAAACTACCTCTAGAAAATGGAATTGAGAGCAGATTATAGTTATGGTACAAGTCAGGGTTCTCTAGAAGATGAGAGCAGATAGAATGAATTAATTTTAAAATAGGTTTTATTAGGTTGACTTACATAGTACATTTTCTGTAGTTCAACAATGCCAGATTCATAATAGAAGGGTGAAGAATTCTGTAGATGCTCAGTCCATGAAGCTGGATGTCCCAGCAGTTCCAATCAGGCTCTGTAGGCTTGGAAGATTATTAAAGAGCTGCTTGTCTGCAGTCTGCATCAGAAGCCTGAAGAGTCTAGTTCTAGCATCAGTGAGGGAATGTAGCTTTTGGAGCAAGAGAGTAAGCAAGCTTGCTAGCAAGAGTGAAGGCAAGCAGGCTAAAATCAATAATTCTATTCTTGTCTTGATGTCTTTTCATCTGGACTGCCATCAGAAGATATTGTACACATTAACTGTGGATCTTTCTATTTCAAATAATGTGATCAAGAAAATTCTTCAAAGTTGTGCTTGTCAGTTGTTCATTTAGTTGACACCAGATCCAGTCAAGTTGGAGACGAATAGTATCCATCAAGATTACTATTCTCACCCTAATATATGTATTCAATTATTCTTCTTCATAAATAAACATATAATGACATCTTAGAATTTATAAGAACTTATCCATGTTAACCAATTTAACCCATTTGATATTTATTGTATTGTAATAGTATATTAACTGGTCATTCTACAACTTATTTTCTTTTGCTATAAAACATAGCAAAGAGAGTGGCTTGTTTAGCTGAGGCTATGTTTATAGAAGAACAGTACAATTAAAGAGATAAAGTGCTGTGTGCATAAAGTGTTTAGCTTAACAGCCAAGGTACATTTATCTAAAGATTAGATCAGTCACTCATCCTGGAAGCCAGCACAATTCCTCCTATCTTTTGGCAAATTACAGTAAGCAGAATCTTGATGTATTTGTCACCTTATTATCTAAAAAAAAATCTGTTCTTGTGGTTGTTCTATAAGTAAAGTGCTTCACTGATGGAAATACCAAAACCTTGCCAATTATCTCATTCCGACCTCATAAAATCCCGTAAGGAAATTACTTTTAATTTTCTTCTTAAACTAAAGCTACCGGTATATAAGATTTTTACAAAATGTTCTATCTATTGAGTAGTGAATTCAAATTCTGGGATCTGGGTGGGTTCAAAGGTCTCCAAGTCCTGTGTTTGTTATTTCACCTTATGAGTCTCGTCTTAGGTATCACTACCTGGAATGGGAACAGATAAGATAATGACTTTCTAAGTGATGTTGGACAAGCCACAATTCTCATTGGAGTTTAATTTAATAGCCTCTTCTCTTAAAAAAATCAGGTGATAGATGACAAAAATTTGGACCTTGTACTTTTGCTTTAAGAATTAGTAAAAGATATACAGTCAATGCAATTACTTTACAGAA
This sequence comes from Ondatra zibethicus, assembly GCA_004026605.1. Taxonomy (NCBI): domain Eukaryota; kingdom Metazoa; phylum Chordata; class Mammalia; order Rodentia; family Cricetidae; genus Ondatra; species Ondatra zibethicus. Next base: position 30,817 of record PVIU01018483.1, read on the forward strand.
ACACTAAAACAAGCAACAGTTTGAACAACATTTGCATACCTCTGAGCTTAGGTGTCAGAAATACTTGAAAATGTCACCTCTCCAGTTTGATTTTATTAATGAAGAGTTTGTTAAGGTGATGACGAGGCAGATCAAAGAGAGGACATGTGGCCCATTCGATACTCAGCAGTTTCCTCCTTGAGCGGTTGCCACTGTTGTTTTCCTGTCAGGCAAGGAGTACAGCCACAGGTTCAGGTTGGGGGTCTGGGCTGTCAGCTGGTGACTCTCAGGAGCCTCCACACACCAACCTTTTCAAAGCCTGCTTGACCTCCTTGTTCCTCAGCGTGTAAATGAAAGGATTGAGCATTGGCGTGACTATTGTGTAGAAGACAGCAGGGGCTCCTGCCCCTGCGCCAGTGGAGCTTGGCTGCAGGTAGATGCAGACGGGGGGGGGCATGTAGTATAGGAGCACCACTGTGAGATGTGCTGTGCAAGTGGAGAAGGCTCGCTGCCGTCCCTCTGCTGTGCGAATGCGCAGCACTGCAGCCACGATGAAGACATAGGAGATGATGATGAGGATGAGGCAGCCTGCCGCCACCATGCCAATGTTTGCCAGCATGACAAGCTCATTAATGGTGGTGTCCGCACAGGCCAGCTTCAATACTGGAGGGATGTCACAGAAGAAGTAGGCAATATGGTGCGGTCCACAATAGAGCAGGCGGAAGGTGAGGGAAGTGTGAATTGCAGAGTGCACAGCACCTATGGCCCACGTGCTCCCAGCCAGCCCTGCACACACCCGTCTGTTCATGGCCACTGGATAGTGCAGGGGCTGACAGATAGCCAGGTAACGGTCATAGGCCATGACTGTGTATAGAAAGCACTCAGTGCTGGCCAGGAAGTGGAAACAATAAAGTTGTATAGCACAGCCGTGGAAGGAGATAACTTTCCCATCCGAAGTCACCAGGCCTGCCATGACCTTGGGAACTGTTACTGTAGACAGACAGGCATCCAGGAAGGAGAGGTGGCCCAGGAAGTGGTACATGGGGGAGTGGAGATGAGGGTCAGAGCCCACAGTAAGGAGAATGAGGAGATTGCCAGTCACGGTGATGCTGTAGATGAGGAGGAAGAGGAGGAAGAAGAGGCCAGGGTGCTCAGCTGTGTACATCAGACCCTGTAGGAAGAAGTGACTTACCATAGTCTGGTTGAGGTACTCTGTCTTCACAGCCATCTTCCCATTCCCCGTTCAATAAAACTGACTGTAAAAGAGTAAATATCTTCTCTTTTTCCTCAAATGTCAGTATTGTTTAGTGCATCCCAGTTTTCCTTGTCTCACAAGGTAAAAATATTAACAGGTTAAATTCAGCTTTGTCTGTACTTAAGTTTTTACATCACATGTCCTTGCAAAAATGAAGTTTGGAAGGCATGACCTACATTTTTGTGGGGTACAAAATGTATTATAAGAATTGTCTGTAGAAATACAGTCTGTAAATTAATTATGCAAACACAGACTACAAATCTTGCGGCCATTGAGTAAGTTATTTTGGCATGTTCTCCAGAATGGTGATGCTCCTGCCTCCTAATTTCCTCTGCTGTGCTTTACATGCACTCAGCCTCATACTTAATTGCTGTTTGTTATCTGGGAATAGCATCCATCTCTGGACTTGCCTAGAATCAAAGGGCTGTTACATCAGCCAGGAACTGATCTTCCCACCCATGTCACACTCAGAGGGAGGAGCTCTTTGGAATGTTAGACACCCACAACTCTCAAGAGTATGATAATGAGGCCCATGAGAACAGACTATATAATTATGCAAACCAATTGTTTAGTATAGTTCATGTGTTCCTTATAACACCTTTTTCTTTCCATTGTGATGAACAACATTATTGTCGGTGTCTGTTTTCTCTGTGTGGGAAATAGTGAAGAAAAGACGGTGTGAGAAGCTCATGAAGTAAAAAGTTGCATGCATACTTTGTGTTTTTCTTTCCTTTCTCCCTCCCCAAGAGGTTTTGTATTTCTAAATTAAAAGAATTTCAAAATACACATTTTCTCATAACAAAAAAGAGTTATTTTCTGCAATTCTATCATTTGGGTGTGTTAGTTGATGTATCTTCATTTCCACTATAATTTATCTTCAATACAATCATGAACATAACATCTCCAATATTTACCTTTCTTAATTTATTCTGCAGGGTTGAAGTCTGGTTGGTCAACCTATTAAACACTAGTTATCACTGGTATATGTTCCCATAGTCCCCTGAACTGCAGCCAGCAAGAATGTCTCAGAGAAGTAGGGTTATGAAATTTCTTCTCTGAGGTCTAGACTTTTTCTATCTTAGAGTAAATTAGAAAACACATGCTTCCTGATTGTAACTTAAGAAAATGGGAAAAAGCACATGCTTTCCTGACGGTAACCTTCTCTTTTACTTCATCTTGAATACTCTCTCCTTCTTAGCAATTTCTCTACACAGTTACATTTCTTTATATACAGTTACATATCTCTCTTTACATATATACATCTCTGTCCTGCACAGCCATACATCTTTATACATATTTACATCTGTTTTTATACAGATTCTCTATACATTATCTATATATTTTCCAAACATTCTCTACACAACTACATATGCTTACACTTCTTTACTTAGTCACATCTCTCTCCACACAGTTACTTTCCCTACACAGCCAATACATCATATGCATAGCTATACATCTCATCTACTCAGCTCTTTCATCAATACAGCCTCATCTGTCTACAGATACATCTTTCCTACATGCATATCTCTTCTATATAGCTACATTTTCTATATCTCTCTATCAACTTAGCTACATCTCCTCAAATTTCTCTCTTACTACTTCTCTGTTCATTGGGCTACAACCCTCTTTCAGCACACACACATACACACACACACACACACACACACACACACACACATATTTATATTTCTCTCCTTCTTCCCCCACAGCAAAATCTCTAGACAAATATGAATCACATTTTCAAGGTCAAAAAGCACTTCCTATATAACCAATAAGATACAGAGTCAAACTGATCATACAGTTTCTCTCAGGCTAGGGAGGTCACACTGCCCAGGCAATGAGTAATGTTTGCCATGCACATAGCTCTCAGTAGTCAGTGTTCCCAGACAGAACGTGACATTGAAATTCAGGACTTAAACAGTTAGTCACCTGAAACTTGAGGATGGGAATACTTGCAGAAAGTCCATTTCTGACAAAGTTATGGCTTCATGCCTGACCTTGAATCAGCAACAAACTCCTGAGAGATTGTCCTTGTGTATTCATCTCCAGTGGCAACCAATTTGCTTTGAATTTGTTCTGAAGTCCAAAATAAGCTGTAACAGTGACTGAGAATACTATTACTTTCTTATGTCAGTCTGAGTAATAAAAAGTATCCTAGTGTTATTTCTATTTATTAGAATTATGCATTTTAGTAGAAATCATTTTCCTGACCATCCTCAACTATAAATGTGCCCAGCAGATGGGAGATTTTCATGAGATAAACACACAAGAGGAGGGAAAATGCCCATAGCTGTTATTAGGGATGAAATATGTATGCACATGAGAACAACTACAGACAGAGAAAAAAATTATTCATAGGGCAATGGTCTCATAAATCTTGCTTTACACGATGATCTCCATCAGATAATTATTCATCTGGTGGGTTGACTTTATGAATATCAATGATTACATGTTGTTTATTCTTGCCTCTGGTAAAGCCATAGCTACCAGCAGCTCTTAGCATCAGAAAACAAGTACAAAGTATATTAGATATGGAGAAATTGAAGTGTGCACACACAGACAAAAGCTGTTTCATAGAAAGTTAAAAATAAATTTACTCGCTGGGCAGAGGCAGGCGAATCTCTGTGAGTTCAAGGCCAGCCTGGTCTACAAGAGCTAGTTCCAGGACAGACACCAAAGCTACAGAGAAACACTGTCTCAAAAAAAAAAAAACCCAATAAATAAATAAATAAATAAATAAATTTACTCTACTTAGCTCATTTTTTTTTTCTGCTGGGAATTTCCACGGAATAAATGAAACTTTTGTCCCTGTAAATACTTGTAAGAAAATTTTCATGGTAGTTATTTGAAACAATCCTAGAAACAATTTTACTGAACATCAAATACTAATGAATAAACTCAGTGAGTATCATTACTATATATCAACAGTACATAAAATTATTGGAGTGCACAGATTCAATGCAATGCCCATCAAAATCCCAGCAAAATTCTTCAAAGACCTCGAAAGAATGGTACTCAACTTCATATGGAAAAGCAAAATACCCAGTATAGCCAAAACAACCCTTTACAATAAAAGAACTTCTGGAGGCATCACAATCCCAAACTTCAAACTCTACTACAGAGCTACAGTACTGAAAACAGCCTGGTATTGGCATAAGAACAGACAGGAGGAACAATGGAACCAAATAGAAGACCTGGATATTAATCCACACATCTTTGAACACCTGATCTTTGATAAAGAAGCAAAAAATATCAAATGGAAAAAAGAAAGCATATTTGACAAGTGATGCTGGCATAACTGGATATCAACACGCAGAAGAATGACAACAGACCCATATCTATCACCATGCACAAAACTCAAGTCCAAATGGATTAAAGACCTCGACATAAAGCCAGCCACAATGAACCTTATGGAAGAGAGAGTGGGAAGTACACTTGAACACATTGGCACAGGGAACCACTTCCTAAATAGAACCCCAGTAGCACAGACACTGAGAGAAACAATTAATAAATGGGACCTCCTGAAACTGAAACTTTGTAAAGCAAAGGACACGGTCAACAAGACAAAACGTCAGCCTACAGAATGGGAAAAGATCTTCACTAACCCCACATCAGACAGAGGTCTGATCTCCAAAATATACAAAGAACTCAAGAAATTGTACACCAAAAGATCACATAATCCAATAAAAAAATGGAGTACAGACCTAAACAGAGAACTCTCAACAGAGGAATCTAAAATGGCTGAAAGACACTTAAGGAAATGCTCAATGTCCTTAGTCATCAGAGAAATGCAAATCAAAACAACTCTGAGATTCCATCTTACACCTGTAAGAATGGCCAAAATCAAAAACACTGATGACAACTTATGCTGGAGAGGTTGTGGAGTAAAGGGAACACTTCTGCATTGCTGGTGGGAATGCAAGCTGGTACAGCCCTTTTGAATGTCAGTGTGATAATTTCTCAGAAAATTAGGAAACAACCTTCCTCAAGACCCAGTAATACCACTTTTGGGTATATATCCAAAGGATGCTCAATTGTGCCAGAAGCACATGTGCTCAACTATGTTCATAGCAGCTCTGTTTGTCATAGCCAGAACCTGGAAACAACCTAAATGCCCCTCGACCAAAGAATGGATAAAGAAAATGTGGTACATTTACACAATGGATTACTACACAGCAGAAAAAAATAATGACAGCTTGAATTTTTCTGGAAAATGGATGCAGCTAGAAAACATTATTTTGAGTGAGGTAACCCAGACACAGAAAGACAATTATCACATGTACTCACTCATAGGTGGTTTTTAAACATAAAGCAAAGAAAACCAGCCTACAAACCGCAATCCCAGAGAACTTAGACCACAATGTGGTCACTAAGAGATACTTACATAGATCTAATCTACATGGGAAGTAGAAAATAGAAAAAGACAAGATCTCCTGAGTAAATTGGGTGCATGGGAACTTTGGGGGAGGATTGAAGTGGGGAGGGGAGATGCAGAGAGGGAAGCAGAGAAATATGTAGAGCTCAGTAAATATCAAGAAAAATGTATAAAAAATTATTGGCGTGCATAAAATGCCTCCAGAAATGAATATTACATGCCATGATTACATGTTTATAAAATATGCTGAAACAATCAATTTGTTACATGAGATAACAGTAGTGGATTCCTGAAAGGGACAGGCAAGGATGAGAAATTAGTTGTGGCCACTTTTAGGGGCCATAAATGTCTTTCTTATGTGATAGAAATATTCTAAGATTAAATGTGGCAATAGCTAGATAATGTGTTAATTTACTGGCAATCACTGAATTGTATCTTTTAAGCAGAGGATTTTATTAGATATTAACAATGATCTAGAAGCTTTTTAGAGGTGATGGTGAAATCTAGAAAAGTCTGCTTAGTGGCATAACACAGATCTCAGACAAATGAGGAAAATTAATTGCTCAAGATGATAATAACAAAACACTAAATTCTTTCTACTTTAAAACATTTTCATTTTAAAATATTAAACTAATTAAACCAAAAATTTAGAAAAGAATTAACATATTGGCTCAACTTCCTTAAATGTTGATGAGCCCCAAGTAGATTTTGTGACAAGTACCTTAAGCCTACGTAGTTTTGCTCAATATTACCCCAAAGACACACCCTTTTTAAGAGCCCATGTTGTATATGATGACAGTATATCAAGTTTCTAGTCATGCTCAATGTCTTGAAAAGAAATGTTTTGACATTAATCTTCTCAAACTGTCCTATACCACTGTTCAGTTTCTATAAGGAACTGTCTACTAATTGCTGCTTATTTGTTCAATTATTCATTTATATCACTAGTTCTTGTAATGGCATAATATGCTGTAATGTGTACCAAATATATTACTTAATGAGTGGTGATTATTTTATTACTCAAGTTTTCCAAGCCTCTGTCAGTTTGTCACATGTAGCTATTGACATTTCCAAGTTTCTCCATTCTTGGCTATGTCCTGGCACAATGTTACTTTGTTATGTCCTAGGTACCTCTTATATTATTACTGCCACAACACTAGTCTTAATGGCATTTCAAAAGTTCTTTTAAGTCGGGTAGTGGTGGCACACACCTTTAGTCCCAGCCCTTGGGAGGCAGAGGCAGGCAGATCTCTGTGAGTTCGAGGCCAGCCTGGTCTACAAGATCTAGTTCCAGGACAGGCACCAAAGCTACAGAGAAACCCTATCTCGAAGAACCAAAAAAACCCAAAAAAACTTCTTTTAACGGGAAACACTACACAAAACAAAGATCAAAATGGTGCACTCTGCTTGTTATAATGCATCGGCTTGTATTCCTACATGTTTTCTTTGCAAAAATAGGTAATACATGTATGAATATCAGCCCCTTGGCATATCTTATCTATGTTTACTATCATATCTATTGGTATAAATAATAAAGTCTGTCCAGATTCTAATCCAATACTGTCTCTGCTTGTTTAATCTAATGTCTTTTCTTCTGTAGTGGGAGACTTGGCTCTTGTCTTAGGGTTTCCATTCTAGAGATAAAATACCCTGACCAAAAGTAACATGGAGAAGAAAAGATTTATTTCGTCTTATAGTTCCATATTATCTATCACAATCCATTAGAAGTGGAAGTTCAAGTAAGAGCTCAAGGCAGGAACTTGGAGGCCTGCTCTCCCTGGCTTGCTCAGCCAATGTTCTTAATGTTCTGGGACCACCTGCAATAGGAACAGCATTGTTCACAGCGAGTCAGGACCTCTAATATCAAACATCAATCAAGGAAGTGCCCTTTAACCTTGATCTTAGGTTAATTTGATGGTGGGATTTTCTTAGGTGAGGTTTCCTCTTCTCAAATGACTCCAGCTTATATCAAGTTGACAAAAACTATTCATAACAGACAGTTCTTATTAGCTAAATATTTATTTACGCATTCAAATATTTTAAGTTTCCTTTTTATTTTGAGCCATAACATTCCATAATAGAAGAATGATACCTTGTTTTCTTTTTGGTACTTAAATAGCTTCTTGTTTTATATTTATATATTTATTTCAGTTGTGGTTTACTCTTTTTATTCTTTTTTTTGTTTTGTTTTTTTTCTTTTTTTTTCCATACATTGTTTTGTTTTATTTTTTCCATTCAAGAACATAATTAAAGAAATAAAATTTTTACCTTTCTTCCCCTTCTCCCGGTCCCCTCCCACTACCCCCCCACCCCTCCTCCCTCCTCCTTCTTCCTTGAAAGAGGGCATGGTGCCCTGCCCTGTTGGAAGTCCAAGGCCTGCCCCCATCCCTCCCGGCCTAGGAAGGAGTGCATTCAAAAAGACTCGGTTCTCAAAAAGATAATACATGCAGAAGAAATAGGTCCTGGTGTCATTGTTGATGGGTTCTCCATCTGCCAACTTTCG
>PVIU01018484.1:0-37500 GCA_004026605.1 Ondatra zibethicus
TTGGCAGATGGAGAACCCATCAACAATGACACCAGGACCTATCTCTTCTGCATGTATTATCTTTTTGAGAACCGAGTCTTTTTGAATGCACTCCTTCCTAGGCCGGGAGGGATGGGGGTGGGCCTTGGACTTCCAACAGGGCAGGGCACCATGCCCTCTTTCAAGGAAGAAGGGGGAGGGAGGAGGGGTGGGGGGTAGTAGGAGGGGAACGGGAGAAGGGGAAGAAAGGTAAAAATTTTATTTCTTTAATTATGTTCTTGAATGGAAAAAATAAAACAAAACAATGTATGGAAAAAAATGTTAACCAATTAGTCTGCCTGCTATTGTTTGAATGGTCATTCCCTTGAGTGTTTCATAGCACTTTCCATGGGATGTTTCATTTTCCAGATTACATCTCCAGCAACCTCAACAAGTTCTGAGAGACTTGGACTTTTGCTTGTTTGTGCTTTAAAACATCTACTCTAAACCCAAACTTTCAATTCACATGGTGTACAGCTTCTTTATGTCCCATGTTCAAGGCAGATCTGAGTTTGGTGAGCATTAGCACAGAAGTGGGAATGAAACCCACTCCATGAATGCTGAGATTTGGTCAAGGAAGGCATCCTTCAAAGTTAGGAAGGAGACAAGCTCCACCAGCACAAAAAAATATTCAGTATCATAACTGTCTTTCACTTCCCTCTTTTCTTACCTCCTCCACTGTTTATGGACAGAGCTTTTTCAAGTTCTTTTATTATTATCACAAGCATCAGCTGGCTGTCACAGTAAATGCCAAAATGATGGGCCCAGGGGTAAAGAATAAGTGTTTGGAATAATCAATATCCTTTATAGCCTAGAACCTTTCAGGATGGCCCCAAACCAGCCACCTCCACAGTATCTTATGGCAAAGCACGAATACCAGATCTTCAAAACTGGAAAAATAGAGATCTGAACCCATTCCTCACTTTTCTGGCTGTCTTTATTCTCTTTACAGCCCATCCTTCCCCAGGACCAAGCCCCACTGTCTAGGCTTTTCAGACTTCTCCAAGTAAAACAGACACCAGGCTCTTTGTCTCAATGTAAGGAGACACAGTTCAAATTCTCCTGAGAGTTATCATCTCCACTCCTGGGACAACTTGGGAGGTGTGGAAGATCTTAGTACTCTTCAGTCCACAATGAGACTCCAGACCATCACAGAGACATCATAATATTGAGTGGTGGGACCTCAGATGCTCACTAGACAGTAAGCAATCTACTATTCCAAAGGGAAGGAGAAGGGGAAAAGGGAAGAACTGTCAGCTAATTTCAAAGGCACTTTCCTTCACAGTCTACTTTTGAATGTGTGACCTTCTCTTGCTTATTCTACTGGAGTGACAGCAGCTAACCTGAATTGCTCCTTCTAGCAAATTCTGCAGGTTAAGTGTTAACATTTACCTTTAATGTTTTTCACTCCTATATCCTTTACCTCTTAGGATTTTGCAGAAATTCTAATGTAACAGAAGTGCTATTCCCATGCTGCAACACCTCTTAGTCTTTTCTCATGCATATTTTTTAATGTTTAAGGGAACGTAGAACTTTTAAATTGTTCTAACATGCACTGTCAGAAAAATATGTATGCTCACTAAATTTTAGCATATTACATGTAAAATGAGCTAATAATGAATTACCTGACATAATTATGAGATCAAAGGAGATAATCTATGAGAATTCTAAGTAAACATTTTAGTGTGATGATCTTAATTAATGTGTTTAACATAGCAGTAAAAGAGACATTGAAGTAACTACTAAAGCAATTCTGGCTCAAAATTGATATATGAGGACATACCTGAATTCAGTATGCAGCACTGTTGTGCAACAAGACTTTTCCTAAGGAGACACAACACACATGCCTATTCATACCAGATGGGAACCCATAACTCTTTTAGTCTTTACTCATGTACACATACCTTTTGTACATACACACACATATGCAGATGATTAAAGTAATATTGACCGTAAAACATTTTGAAAACTACAAATGATATAAGGATAAAAGAATCTTTTTAGATTGTTGGTAGGAACACATGTTAGTGGAATCACCATAAAAGATGTATATATTGCAGCATAAAACTAAAAAAAGAGCTACCATTTAACCTAGCTACAGTGCTTCCAGAAATATAGCCCAAAGTTTCTAGTTAAGCAAGCTATGGAGATACCTAATTATCCGTGCTTATTACAACACTGTTCTCAAAAGCCAAATTATGGAATCAACTTTAGCTCCCATTAACAGATAAATGGATTTTTTAAAATGTAGAAAACATACACAATGTGGTTATGAAAAATGAAATTATTTGCAAGAAATGGATAAAATTGGAGATGACCGTATTAAACAAAATAAGATCAACTCAGAAAGACAAACACTGTGTGTACCAGGCCTTTTCTTTTGGCCCACTAACCAGCTTCCAAATTATGACATGAAGACTTATTGTTAGTTATGAATTCTTGGCCTTACTTTTTGCTCTTATTTTAATCTGTTTCTCTTTATGTTTTGCCTGGGGATTTTTTTTTACCTTCTTTCTTTGTGTATGTCTTACTTTCCTGCTGTCTCTATGTGTGGCTGGTTGGCATCTGCCTGGCTTCTGGCTCTCAGTGTGTCCCTCTCTACTCATTCTTTTCTTTCTTCTTCTCCCTCATTTTAAGCCTATATTTCTCCTCCTCCTATTTATTCTCTCTGCCCACCAGCTCTGCCCATCCCTTTCCTGCCTAGCTAGTGACCATTCAGTTCTTTATTAGACCAACCAGGTGCCTTAGGCAGGCAAGGTGAAAGAGAAACACATCTTTTCATAATTAAACAAATTCAGTATAAGCAAATATAACACATCCTTACATCATTAAACAAACACATCATAAACGTAACTTTACACAGTTAAAGTAGTATTCTGCAGCATAAGCAAATGTATCACATCTTTAAGTAGTTAAAATATTATTTCACAACAACTATAGACGTGGAACATACAAACCTAATACACACACACACACACGCACAGTTGGGGGCATGAAAATAGAAGCAGTAAGACTATCAGAGAAGAGGAAGGGAACTAGGGGAAATGAAAGATGAATAGGGACTTAACATGGTCAAAGTACAATACAGACTTTGACCAAATGTCATTATGAAATCCATTTCTTTGAACAATGAATATATGCTAATCCAACTTTTAAAGATTAAAGAAAATAAGACTATTATAAGTACTTATTAAGACCGCATAAACCACACCCCCTTTGGCATATGCAATGGGTACCAGTCTTCATTTCATCCCAATCTACTAAAATCTTGCCATCCAGATTCCTACTTGCACTAACATCTCTAAAATGTTTCTTTCAAAAAGGTTAGAACTTCCATATATTTCACTTACAGTGGTTCAGATTTTCATACATTTTATTTCTGTCTCTCCAATTAAAACAGAGCTACTAGAAGGCCTTTTTGTGTCTGTTCTCTGGCATTTGCCATGCATTTTAGAGTATTAAGTTCACTGGTGAAAGAAAATGCATAATCATCTGCTTTCATTCAAACCAAAGTGTGACACAAAACTAGGCTGAGAAACTTCAAGGCAAATCAATGTCTCTAAGAAAATTGGTGAGTTCTTTGTGTGGAACAAAGATGACCCTCAATATGTACAGATAAGATAGAAACCTTCAATAAAGGAAATACCTCTGACTATGTAGACAGAGTCTGTGAGATTTGATAGTCCCAGACAAAACGAAAATACCATATGGCATCTTTGCTTTCCTTTTGTGTAGTCAAGAAAAAAATAAGATGTTGTTTCCGTGCATGCTCAACTGTTTGTCAAGTGCACATAGCTATGTCACCATAGTGAGTTCCCCCTCCAAATTAGAAGAACTGACTTTTCTTCCAGACTTAAGTATTGATTTATATTAGTTACTTCATTCTTGTCTCCTCTGAAGCACAATTATACTATTTATGTTTGGCTAAATGTACATTCCAGAATGCACAGAGTGACAGCTAAGCCAGGAACACATTAAACAAAAAGACATATTGGAGAAATTGCTGTGATTAGGGCTCAGCTGTCAGTTTACAACACCTACCTTCTAAACGTACAAGCCTTCCAAGTAACTAGGGCAGCCTCCATAAATTCGACTCAGAAAAGGTCAGATATTTTGCACAAGAGGATATATATCTACACACTAGGCTTGTTCCGGGTCCACCTGACTTTGAAAGCGAAAAAGGCAATAGACTTTTCCTTCTTGGAAAACCCCATCACCTTCACCACCAGAATGCCTGTTTCGCTGAAGAGGTCAAGCTGCGAGATATGTGTTTTCTGATCATTAGTCCCCAAACCAAGTTAATCTGGTCATTAGTATTCTGCTTCTGTGGGAACGTGGAAAAGGTTGAGAAATGGGGCTTTCCCAGCTTAGTCTTGATGCCATCTGCCTCTACACCTGTTGTTTAGGACACTGCTTCACATTGCATTGATTGTGGCTGGTTCATCTACAGAGTTCAAAAACATGCACCTAGTCCCAGGAAGAAAGCTGTATCATGGCCAGCATGCAGAGACCATCAAGCATTCTAGAATTGAGCAAATGAAGAAAAACAATTAAATTCCTAGTTTGGAAGACTCCCAGAGTTAAAAAGTGCCAGATTACCCAATTCCTATTCCTACATCATTACCCAATTCCTATGTTACTCAAGACTAAGATTTGGTTGCGTCTGAGGTGCCCAGTAATATGGGACAGTGAGTTTATCTCAGTTCCCCTTAAAGGGATGTTCTCTGGACCTCCATCTCCAGTCATGTCACCTCATTCATCTCTGACATCTCTAAACACCCATGGGCCATCTTTCCTTGTACTCACTTCCTGTATGTCTCTGTGTACCTTCTCAGTCCTCCCCTCCTTCACTTGCTAAGTGCTCAAATCTGCTCTCCTTCACTGGCCACAGAATCTAGTTTATGCTAACAATGTCACTTCTACTACTACCAACACATATAGAAATTTATTATGCTCATGTTACAAGCATTATTTTTATTTCTCACAACTGCAAACAGAAGATTAAAATTCACATTTTTCAAATGTGGAAACTGGATGCTAAAAAGTGGTCCATCCTCCCAAAGCCATCCAGGTAGATGTTCAAAGTTGAGTGACATACTTGGGTTTCTATACCAGATTAGTATGTAGCTTTATTGAGATTTAATTTATGTGTCACGTTTAACAACTCAACATACAAACACTGGATTTTAATATATTTGCATAGTTGTGCAACCATCACAATTAATTTTACAGTATTTACATCTTCCCAAAGGAAACTCAGAATAGTTTATTCCTCACAAATTATTTCTCTTTTTCTTCCAGCCTGGAAAATCACTAATCCGCCCTTTCAATGCATAGATTTGCCTGTTCCAGAAATTTCACACAGTCTTGCAATATGTGGTCTTTGTATCTGTTACCATGTAGCAAACCTTCAAGGTGTATTCAAGCTGCTGCATGTATTTCTATTCCACATACTTTTATGGCTGCATATCCCATTGCACTCATTTTGTTTATTTTGTTACCAATGGATGAAAATCTGGGTTATCTGTATTTGGGGGTCACTGTGAGTAATGATGTAATGAATGTAATTTACAAATTGGGGTATAGACAATGTTTTATTTCTTCTGGATACACATGTGCAGATGTAGTTGCTGGCTTTATTTGGATATTTTATATTCAACCATTAAAAAGATTCCAGACTATTTCTCAGAGAGGTCGCACTATTTTCTGTTTCTTCTAGTAGTGTATGGAGGCTCTGATCACTGTACATCTTCACCAACATTTACTACTTCTCTTTTTATGTATTACAGAGCCTTGGCTAATATACCAGTCTGGCAGATAAAGTGGAATCTGATTTTAATTTCTATTTGCATTTTCCTGATGGCAAATTCTAGGTTTTTCTTGAAGTTCATCTCAATATGTTTGTTAAAGTTATCCATTTAATGTCAAACTCATTGTTTTTAAGGCGGTTTTCAATTACAAAAACAGAGAAGGAAATGGTCACACGCACACACACCAGTGTTTATAATGTGTATAGAACTGTAGGTGTACATGTATTTCTCCATGTATGTCCCTTGCATGTGTGCCACTTTCTTCCATGGCTCTGGAGATTGACCTAATTGAGACAGTGAGAGGATGAAGAAAAAACAAACACAGTAAAGCTGGGATCAGGCAGACTAGGTTCTCTGATGGAAAAGCCACAGTACCTTGTAATCCAGCATGTTTATTATAAGTAGTTGAACTGGGAGGCAGTATTATTACATACAGCTAATGGAAAATGCAGGTTTTATGGTACACAAATTAATGAAGGAGTCAGGTTTAGTCAGTCTTGGTTGGAGCAGTCTCTCTAGGGAGGCAGACTTCAGAAAGTAAATACCCAGGGGAGAAATTTATGGTGGATATTTTCTTCACACATTATCAACATCCACACATGAACCAAAGGAAGGCTTTGCCATGTTTTGCTGAGCCTTACCCAAGGGGTAAGACTTCGGTCCTTGGCATGACCAGCTCATGTCAATAATACACAACCCTCAGGACTTCACACAATGAAGGCCTCCTCTACGCCATACAATGTGTTCATGTACATGTATGTGTTTGTCTTTGAACTATGAAAAGTGTGAGTTCATATGCTAAAGGCCTTGAGTTATTCAGATAACAAGACCTAATTCCTGAGTTACCTATAGCTTGTAGCTATATAACTCTGAGCTCATTTTTCTACCCATAAGTAAGGACAATAAAAGGTATGTACATAACTTGACATTGTACAAGCTAAATATTTATATTTAAAAAAATAGTACTGATGTGGGAGTCTCCTCTATTTTCTGTGATTACCATTAATGAATAAAGAAACTGCTTTGGACCTATAGCAGGGCAGAACTTAGGTAGGCAGGGAAAGCTAGGCTGAATGCCGGGAGAAAGAAGGGCAGAGTCAGAGAGAAGCCATAGAGCCTCTGGAGACAGACATGCTGGAACTTTGCTGGTAGGCCACAACCTTATGGTGATGCACAGATTAATGGAGATGGGTTAAATTAAGATGTAAGAGTTAACCAATAAGAAGCTAGAGCTAATGGGCCAGGCAGTGTTTTAATTAATATAGTTTCTATGTGGTTATTTTGGTTCTGGGCAGCCAGGACGAACAAGCGGCCTCCTTGCAACAAACCGGCATGCAAACATGGTGGACTAAATCCATGTAAAACTTGAGAAAGCTTAAAAAGGACAAAAGAACAGACTTAAGCATGGTTTGGTAGCATCAATTTCTTGGGTGGGCTCTGTTTGCTAGAGGCAGTCAGAGGTATAGCTGCTTTGGGAGAGGATTTTCTGGTTCAGCTATAGTGGAAAAAAAGCCATGTGGTTTTGAAATGTAGCTTCCTGGGTTATGCTGCCAACACAAACTCCGGCTATGGAGTATTTGAATGGCATTTGTGGGCCCAGGTATCCGTGTGCCCACTTGGGGCTGGGAGGAAAGTTGCTGAGACCATGCCCATGGCTCAGCACTCCCTGCCTGGGTTGGTGGCAGGATCAGGTCTACTAGGCGTTCACAAGCAGGAGAGCATGGTGGATTCCTGCCGCCATACACAGATGTAAGAGTTAGCCAATTCCAGGCTGCCCAGTGTGCTGCATGGCAGATTTAGCTGTTACTCAGATTAAAAAGGGTTTATGTGCTGCACACTCATTCTCAGAGTTAAAGTGCTGAGCACGGCTCCTACCAAACCTGGCAATAATGGTACCTCTACCATTTTGAAAGTGGAGAGAGGCAGAGCCAACATCCAGAGCAGCTGCACCAACCTGCTTACCATTTTAAAAGCTCTTCAAGGCAGTAAAGAATTAGAGATATGCAATAAAGACAAATCCAGATGAGTTATAGTGTTAGATAAACGTACATAGGCTTGGAAGAGAGAGAAAAAAGAGTATAGAGAGTCATAAAATAAAGTTAATGCTTTTAAAAATGGTAAAGTCTTTAAAGAGATAGAGTACAGACAGTCATAGATTAAAAGGAGTAAAGAAAAATAAGCCACATAAAAATGGAAAATTCACAGAGAGTCTGGATTATGTATATTATTGTGTTATCTTTGAATTTTTTTGACTGTGAATGAGCTAAGTACAGAGAGACATTTCATTGTATAGACTGCTAAGCTAACAGCATGTATATTATAAAGGTATCATGACTTCCAAATTTGGGACTAAGGATATGTTGCTTTGGAAAAGAGGTTCTTCTTTTGTTTTCACAGAAGATGAGAACCTATAGATTGCTTCAAGACCAATATTGTTTGATGGAACAAGACCACCTGAAAGGTTGCTGTAAATACCCCCACAAAGAAAATACTTCACCCAATAAACAGCAGGAAGAAGTTTGGACATAACTGCACCCATATTTCCAAATATTGTTTGTAAATGTTTCTTTGCATTTAAAGGGGGATATGATATAGATATGAATAATTTGCTTTGGTATAGACCTTGGTTTATTGATACTAATTTAAGGTCAATTTTCTTGTATGTATATGTATTTCTGATCTTGATTAAGGTATTGTGTTTGTGTAGCTCATTTAAAAATGTAATGTATAATTAAGAAATATAAGTTAATAGATACTTATCTATAATAGTTAAGCTTATAGTCATGTTAGTTAGATTTTCTAGATGTATAGAGATGTATTTCAGTTTGATAGGTATTCTTCAAATCTTTCAGAGACTTTCAGAATATGACATTTAAAATGTTTAAGAACTTAAGACTTTTCATGATGGTGAGACACATCTGCTCCTGGCAGCACCAAGCTACTTCAAAAGAATGATGGGAATTAAAGAGGCTCCTTATGGAGTTGGTTAGTCATTTGGGCAAGAAACTGCTCTTTCCTGGACTGCTTCACTGGAAGTGCAGGACCCACAGAAAAATGACTGTTGAACTTGCCTAAAGGTGAGACGGTCCTTCAGGGTTCCTGCTTCATGAAAGAGTCTGCAAGACATTCTGCAGGATACAGAAGAAATTGACTGAACCTCTTTGAAATTTCCTGCTTTATGGAAATGTCTGCTGGATACTATGGGACTGTAGGCTAAAGATGGCATGCCCCAATAGTACAAAAGAACTTTGGGTAACTGTCCAGGCAGCAAGATGTCTCTGTCAATTCTAAAGTTTTGGAATTTGCTTGCAATGCACTTCCTGTTTACTTAGGTAATATTATATCCTTCTGGAGTCTTTGATAGAGTTGAAGAATTTATAGTTATAGTTCTCCTTAGTTACAATAAAAGATAAAGTAGATATAAATATTGTAACTGTAATTCTTGTTTGATACCTGTTTGTTATATGTAATTTTACTATGTTAAATTTAAAACCTTTTTTTTTTATTTAAACAGAAAAAGGGGAGGTGATGTGGAAGTCCCTTCTGTGTGCTGTGATTGCCATTAATGAATAAAGAAACTGCTTTGGACCTACAGCAAGGCAGAACTTAGGTAGGCAGGGAAAGCTAGGCTGAATGCTGGGAGGAAGAAGGGCAGAGTCAGAGAGAAGCCATGGAGCCACTGGAGACAGACTTGCTAGAATTTTGTGGGTAGGCCACAACCTTGTGGTGATGCACAGACTAATAGAAATAGGTTAAATTAAGATGTAAGACTTAGCCAATAAGAAGGCAAAGCTAATGGGCCAGGCAGTGTTTTAATTAATATAGTTTCTATGTGGTTATTTTGGTTCTGGACAGCCAGGACAAACAAGTGGTCTCCCTGCAACAAATTGGCATATGGTTATTTTGGTTCTGGGCGTTTGGGATGAACAAGTGGCCTGGTAGCACACTTCTTTGATCCAGCTGGCAGTAGAGGCAGATGGATGTCTGTGAGTTCAAGGTCAGCCTAGTCTACATAGTGATACCTCATCACAAAAGTGGTATTACCCCAATATTTGTATATTTTAAAATCTGTTATCATTATGAAGTATTTCATATGATAGGAAAAATTAAATCAAAGATTTTTAAATTCTATGTTTGCACATGTTTGTTTATATCAGTCAGTATCTTTTACTTGGAATTAATTTAGTCCTAGTAAACGATCCTATATCTTCACACCTAATTTCTCACCCTACCCTTCAATATGATTGAAAATTCACCATACAAAAGGAAAATAATAATGCATAGACATTTATTGCAAAACAGCACCATCACTTTTCATAGCATCATTTTAAATCTCTCATTTAGATATATCTTCAACAAAATTCCCACTTCAACCAAAAACAGAAAAGGAAACCTTTCAGACAGAGGCTACGATGTTGTGTGCCCTTGAAGAGAAGCAGCAAAGGTCTCCTTTTCTCCTCCACGGTCCTCTGCTTTAGCCCTTGCGCTTCCTACTCATCAAACCTGAGGGAGCAGTGGAAATAAGCAGCACAAATTGGCAGATAATGCACCTCATTTCCATGTTGAAGCAGGTGCATTTTCCTGCAGATAAGTAGTGCGATGACACTGATCTGCTCTGACAGGCCAGCTGATCTAAAATTACTCAGCACACATTGCCACTGGCCAGGGAAGCTTCTCCCAAGAGCTTTTCCCCCAGCTCCTCAATCCCCTGGGTACTAATTAAAATTTACTGGATAATATTTGCAAAGCTCAATGGCCCTAGTTACAGCAATTATCAGTTACTAAACGTTAGTGCCGAAGATGTCACCTGATGATTAGCTGCATTATCCAGAGGATTCTCCCTCTTGCCCATCCCCAGCTTATTTCTTTTCAAGAAATTGAGTGAGCTAATGTCTCAATTGATTAGAGGGAAAGAAAAATCACCACTCGTTTGTCATTGAACCTCTAGTCACTGAGCTATCTGGATTTTTTAAACACATGCATTTGATTTGGCTATTTTAAAGGGCTAAACTGAAGGTCTATCTGAGCCAAACCTAAGTAAAAAGGATACTCTTTGTTCTGTTTATTTCAGTGATTTTATCAGTTGACGTAGGTTAAAAAAGAGAATCTACCATGACCTACCAATAATATTATTGGAAATGATTACTCTTGAGATGAAAGGGGGAATACAAAGCAAATCCAACCAATTTATGGAATTGACTCCAAACCATCCATAGGTGAAAGGCCCAATAACTTCTATATCATGTCTTGACTCTGCCTCTTGTGTAATAGACTTTGCCGATGAAGATGCAATATATCTTCTCACCCCAGAAAGAGAGCCCAGGACAGATCAAAGTAATGAGTGCATTAATGTCCAATTTGGCTAATCAATGAGATTTTATTGGGGTTGCTAACAGAAGTATGGGAGAGGGATTACTTACAAGGAGCAGGAATAACTCAAAAGCAGCTGCATCACCATAAAGTACAGGCTAACATGGCTGATGACTCTGAAATCTACAGCCATGCAGCCTTGAAGCAGCTCAAAGGCAGCTTCACATTCTGAATATCTCTTGGTTGATCAGTTTCCACCCCCAGCAATTGTTTACTTCATCCGCCATTTTTGTTTCCCTGGGTATGAAAACTCTGTTTATGTCCTATTTGTCACCTGGCCCCCACAATTTCCTGGCCAAATCATAATGAAAAAAAATGTACTTGGTCCAACTTCCAAAGTCTATATAGGCTTTCACAGTCTCAAGACAATTTAAAAATCCAAAGTCTCTTCTGAGACTCAAGGAAATCTCTTAATTGCAACTCCCTGTAAAACAACAATAATA
This sequence comes from Ondatra zibethicus, assembly GCA_004026605.1. NCBI lineage: Eukaryota > Metazoa > Chordata > Mammalia > Rodentia > Cricetidae > Ondatra > Ondatra zibethicus. The sequence goes on from PVIU01018484.1 coordinate 11,642, forward strand.
AAAATTACATACTTCCATCATAAAATGACAGGGAACATATTCCAAAAGGGAGGACAGGGACATAGTAAGGACATACTGAACCAAAGAAATATCAAAATACAGGAGAGCAAACTCCAAATTGTATCTCTGTTTTCAGTATCAAAGATCTTAGATGGGTCTGCCCTTCCAGCTTTGCTGACTACAACACACCTTTTTCTCTTGGGCTTGTGAGCAACTCTCCCTGGCAGGTATACAATAATTCTGGTATCTCTAACATATTGGGGTCCTCAACACCCTTCAGACTTTAATTTCACAGTTTCACAAAATGGCCTGTCACATGACTTGCTTTAGTGGCTCTATATAACCATGCAGGAGTAATCTATATTACTGTAAACTGTAACCTGTTTATTCCTATATACTTCAAGACTCTAAAGCCAGAACAACATAGCCTGTGCTGTCAAGTTCTAGTAACTGCTCAATATGGAACCTGGGCCCTTCCTTGAATTACATTTGCATAGGCTTTAATTTGTTGAAATTTCCTTTCTAGAAAAATTTGCTTTTCACAAATCAGAAACTGAGCAGGATGTGGTCTTACCCCTTTGGGCATCACTCCCTTTATTTCATTTTTACTTATCTTTTTCAACACAAATCTTGGCTCCAACACTGAATTAAATTTCCTGGTACTCTTTCTCTCCTCACTACAGTGTACCTTTTTGTTCTACTTGCTCTTTTTCATTATAGACCTACATAAGTGTGATAGTTAATAACTACATGACATAATCAATATTAAGCTGTCTTAAAATCTCCTCTTCAAAAAAAATTAGTCCAAAACTTTTCAATCTAGGCTCAGGCAGGGTCTTAGGAAATGAAAAGCAGCCACATTCTTTCCAAAATATCTGTCCCAGTTGCTAATATGATCCCCCTTTGAAACCTCTTGAGCTGGGCTACCACAGTCCACATTGCTAATAGTCCTACTGACTTCCAAGCCTCTCCTTATAACATTCAATTGCTTCTCTACTCCAAAGTAAAAAGTATTGCATATTCCTCCACAAAACATTATGATCAGGTCTATCACAGCAAAACCCAATCCCTAGTCACCAACTGCTGTCTTATTTACTTTTCCACTACCATGAAGAGTGTGGTGGTTTGAATATATATGGCCATCATAGACTCATGTGTTTGAATGTTTGGCCATAGGGAGAGGCACTATCAAGAGATAACAGCATTTTTGGAATGGTTATAGCCTTTTGGAGGAAGCATTGACACTGTGGAGGCAGTTATTTCTGGGAGGAGAAGATCAAGGAGTGAAAGAAAAAGAGAAGACACCAGGGGCAGCCACCCAGCTACTGAGCAAGCCATCGAGTAAGAAGTAAAGAAAGGTGCATAGGTAGAGAAAAATAAAAGTTCAGAGACAAAAGGTAGATGGGATAATTTAAGTTAAGAAAAGCTGGTTAGAAACAAGCCAAGCTAAGGCCGGCATTTAATAATAAGTCTTTGCACATATTTATTTGAGAACTGAATGGAGGGCCCTACAAAAGAGCCAAAGAATTATAAAAACAAACAAACAAACAAAACAAGCCTACAGATTACAGTTAAGAACTTAAGAGATTGCATGAATAACTTTAAATAGTTTTGTATTTCAAATATTTACTGAAAGAAATCATGAAACAAATGGACATGGAAGCAAATTCACCTGTATTTTTACAGGTTTATTTTTCCATTCAAAAATTGACACTTCCTCCCCTTCTCCCATTCCCCTCCCGCTCCCCCACTAACCCTCCTCCCTCTGCCTCCATCCTTAAGACAGGGCACTGTACCCTGCCTGTGGGAAGTCCAAGGCCCTCCCCCCTCCATCCCAGCCTAGAAAGGCGTGCATCCAAGTAAACCAGGGTCCAAAAAAAGCCAATACATGAAGAATAGACAGGTGGCAGTGCCATTATCAACGTCTTCTCAGTCCCTAACCATTGGCAGCCATATTTAAAGAGTCCAGTTTGATCACATGCTCGTTCAGTAGTCCAGCTGGATTTGGTGAGCTCCCATTAGATCAGGCACACTGTCTCAGTGGGTAACCAACCCCTCACAATCCTGACTTCCTTGCTCATCTTCTCCCTCCTTCTGCTCTTCAACTGGACCTTGGGAGATCAGTCCATTGCTCTGATGTAGATGTGGGTCTCTGTCTCTATATCCATCCATTGGACAAAATTACTATGGTGATAATCCAGATATTCATCAGTGTGACTATGGAACAAGGCCAGTTCAGTCACCCTCTCCTCTGCAGCCCAAGGACCTAGCAGGGGACATCCTCCTGGACACCTGGGATCCCCTCTAGAGCCAAGTCTCTTGCCAATCCTAAAATGGCTGCCTTAGTGTAGATATCTTCTTCCCTGATCCAATATCTGCCCTTCCTCCATCTCCACCCTCCCACTCCCCCAAGCTCTCCTTAGATCTTCCTTTCTCCCCTCTACTTCTCCTTCTCCCCATTCCCCAGCCCCAACCCCACCCCTACACCCACCCCCATGCTCCCAACTTTTGCCTGGCTGTCTTGTTTGCTTCCAATTTCCAGGAGGATCTATAAATGTTTTTCTTTGGGTTCAACTTGCTATTTGGCTTATCTAGGCTTGTGAACTATAGGCTTAATGTCCTTTGTTTGTTGCTAGGGTCCACTCATGAGTGAGTACATACCATAATCATCTTTTGGGGTCTGGGTTATCTCACTAAAGATAGTGTTTTCTATTTCCATCCATATGCATGCAAAATTCAAGATGTCACTGTTTTTTACTGCTGAGTAGTATTCTAATGTGTATATATTCCACACTTTCTTGATCCATTCTTCCATTGAGGGGCACCTAGGTTGTTTCCAGGTTCTGGCTATTACAAATAGCTGCTATGAACACAGTTGAACAATTGCTTTTGTAGTATGATTGGGCATCTCTTGGGTTATTCCCAAGAGTGGTATTGCTGGGTCCTAGGTAGGATGATTCTCAATTTCCTGATAAACCACCACACTGATTTCCAAAGTGGTTGCACAAGTTTGCATTCCCGCTAGCAATGGATGAGTGTTCCCCTTACTCCACATCCTCTCCAGCATAGGCTATCATTGGTGTTTTTGATTTTAGCCATTCTGATAGGTGTAAGATGGTATCTCAAAGTTGTTTTGATTTGCATTTCCCTGATCACTAAGGAAGTTGAACATGACCTTAAGTATCTTTTGGTCATTCGAACTTCTTCTGTTGAGAATTCTCTGTTCAGTTCAGTACCCCATTTTTTAATTGGGTTATTTAGAACTTTAATGTCTAGCTTCTTGAGTTCTTTATATATTTTGGAGATCAGACCTTCGTCTGATGTGGGGTTAGTGAAGATCTTCTTCCATTCAGTAGGATGCCTTTTTGTCTTAATGACAGTGTCCTTTGCTTTTTAGAAGCTTCTCAGTTTCAAGAGGTCTCATTTATTCATTGTTGCTCTTATTGTCTGTAACACTGGGGTTATACATAGGAAGTGTTCTCCTGTGCCCATGCATTGCAGACTACTCCCCACTTTCTCTTCTATCAGGTTCACTGTGGTTTGATTTATATTGAGGTCTTTAATCCATTTGGATTTTATTTTTGTGCATGGTGATAGATAAGAATCCATTTTTATTCTGCTACAGGTTGACATCCAGTTATGGCAGTGCCATTTGTTAAAGATGCTTTCTTTCTTCCATTGTATAATTTTAGCTTCTTTGACAAATATGAGGTGTTCATAGGTTTGTGGATTAATATCCAGGTCTTCGATTTGATTCCATTGATCAACGTCTCTGTTTTTATGCCAATACCAAGCTGTTTTCATTACTGTAGCTCTGTAATAGAGTTTGAAGTCAGGGATGGTAATGGCTCTGGAAGTTTCTTTATTGTATAGGATTGTTTTGGCTATCCTGGGCTTTTTGTTTTTCCATATAAAGGTAGTTATTGTTTCTGAAGGTCTATGAAATATTTTGTTGGGATATTGATGGGCATTGCATTAAATCTATAGATAGCCTTTGGTAGAATTGACATTTTTACTATATGATCCTACCAATCCAGGAGCATGGGAGATCCTTCCATTTTCTGGTATCCTCTTCAATTTCTTTCTTCAAGGCCTTAAAATTTTTGTCAAATAGATCTTTTACTTCCTTGGTTAGTGTTCCCCAAGATACTTTACGCTATTTGTGGCTATCGTGAAAGGTGATGTTTCTCTCTCTGCTTCTTTATCCTTTGTGTATAGGAGGGCTACTGATATATTTGAGTTGATCTTGTATCCTGCCACATCACTGAAGGTATTTATCAGCTGTAGGATATCTTTGGTAGAGTTCTTTTGGTAGAGATGATGCACACTATCATATCATCTGCAAATAACAAAAATTTGACTTCTTCATTTCCAATTCAAATCCCCTTGATCTCCTTATGTTGTCTTATAGCTATTGCTAGAACTTCAAGCACTATATTGAAGAGATATTGAGAGAGTGGACAGCCTTGTCTTGTTCCTGATTTTAGTGGAATGGCTTTGAGTTTCTCTCCATTTAATTTGATGTTAGCTGTCGGCTTGCTGTATATTGCCTTTATTATATTTAGATATGATCCTTGTCATAAAGGGGTGATGAATTTTGTCAAATGCTTTTTCAGCATCTAATGAAATGATTATATGGGTTTTTTCTTTCAGTTTATTTATATGAGGATTACATTGATAGATTTTCATATGTTGAACCAGCCCTGCATCTCTGGAATGAAGCCTATTTGATCATAATCGATTATATTTTTTTTGATGTGTTCTTGGATTCGGTTTGCCAGTATTTTATTGAGAATTTTTGCATCAATGTTCATGAGTGAGATTGGTCTGTAATTCTCTTTCTTGGTTGTGTCTTTGTGTGGGTTTGGTATCAGGGTAACTGTAGCTTCATAAAAAGAGTTTGGCAATGACTCTTTTGTTTCTATTATATGAAACACATTAAGGAGTATAGGTATTAGCTCTTCTTGGAAAATCTCGTAGAATTCTGCATTAAAACCATCTGGTCCTGGGCTTTTATTGGTTGGGAGGTTTTTGATGGCAGCTTCTATTTCCTCACAACTTATAGGTCTATTTAAATTGTTCACCTAGTCTTGATTTAATTTCAGTATATGGTATTTATCTAAAAAACTGTCCATTTCTTTTACATTTTCCAATTTTGTGGCATACAGGCTTTTGTAGTAAGAACTAATTATTCTCTGAATTTCCTCAGTATCTGTTGTTATGTCCCCCTTTTCATTTCTGATCTTGTTAATTTGAGTGTTTTCTCTCTGCCTTTTGATTAATTTGGACAGGGGTTTGTCGATCTTGTTGATTTTCTCAAGGAACTAGCTCTTTGTTTCATTGATACTTTGGATTGTATTCTGTGTCCCTATTTTGTTGATTTCAGCCCTCAATTTGATTATTTCCAGTCTTCTACTCCTCCTGGTTGAGTCTGTTTCATTTTTTTTTCTAGAGCTTTCAGGTGTGCTGTTAAGTCACTAATGTGTGCTTTCTCCGTTTTCTTTATGTGGACATTAAGTGCTATGAACTTTCCTCTTAGCACTGCTTTCATAGTGTCCCATAGGTTGGGGTATGTTGCGTCCTTATTTTTTTTGAATTCAAGGAAGACTTTAATTTCTTTCTTTATTTCTTCCTTGACCCAGAAGTGGTTCAGAAATTGACTGTTCAGTTTCCATGAGTTTGTAGGCTTTCTGGGGGTGGAATTGTTGTTAAATTCTATCTTTACTCCATGGTGATCCAATAAGACATAGGTGGTTACTCCAATTTTTTTGTATCTGTGGATCTTTGCTTTGTTACCGAGTATGTGTTCAATTTTTGAGAAGGTTCCATGAGATGCTGAGAAGAAGGTATATTCTTTCCTGTTTGGGTGGAATGTTCTATAGATGTCTATTAAGCCCATTTGATTCATTACATCTGTAAATTTTTGTATTTCTCCTTTAAGTTTCTGTCTGGTTGACCTGTCCATTGGTGAGAGAGGAGTGTTGAAATCTCCTACTATTAGTGTGTGGGGTTTGATGTGTGCTTTGAGTTCTAGTAATGTTTCTTTTACATATGTGGGTGCTTTTCTATTAGGGGCATATATATTCAGGTTTGAGTTTTCATCCTGATAAATTATTCCTGTTAAGTGTATAAACTGTCCACCTCTATCTCTTCTGATTGATTTTAGTTTGAAGTCGATCTTGTTCGATATTAGTATAGCCAGACCTGCTTGTTTCTTAGGGCTGTTTGATTGAAAAACTTTTCCCAACCCTTTCCTCTGAGATAATGTCTGTCTTTGTGGTTGAAGTGTGTTTCTTGTAAACAAGAGAATGTTGGATCCTGTTTTCGTATCCATTCTCTTAACCTGTGCCTTTTTATAGGTGAATTGAGTCCTTTGCTATTAAGTGATATTAATGACCAGTGGTTGTTAACTCCAGTTATTTTTTTTTTTAGGTGCTAGAGTTTGTGTGTTTCCCTTCTTTGAGTTGTGCTTGTGGAGGGTTATTAGATGTCTCTGTTATTATGGGTGTTGTTTGCTTGCTTTTGTTGTGGTTTTCCTTCTAGTATTTTTTGTAGGCTGGGTTTGTGGCTATGTATTGCTTAAATTTGTTTTTATCCTGAAATATCTTGTTTTCTCCATCGATGGTGAAAGTTTTGCTGGGTATAGTAGTCTGGGCTTGCATCCATGGTCTCTTAGTGTCTGCAGCACATCTTTCCAAGACCTTCTGGCTTTCATGGTTTCCATAGAGAAGTCAGGTGTAATTCTGATAGGTTTACCTTTATATGTTACTTGACCTTTGTCCTTTGCAGCTCTTAGTATTCTTTCTTTATTCTGTATGTTTTGTGTTTTGATTATTATATGGTGAGGGGATCAATGAGTTTATTTTCTCTGTCGTATCTTCAGTGTCTGAGATTCTTTCTTCTATCTCTTGTATTCTGTTGGTTATACTTGTCTCTGTAGTTCCTGTTTGTTTACGCAGATTTTCCATATCCAGCCATCCCTTGTTTTGTATTTTCTTCATTTCCTCCATTTCAGTTTTCAAGTTTTGAACTGTTTCCATTACCTGTTTGATTGCTTTTTCTTTGTTTTCTTGGGTATATTTGAGGGATTTATTCATTTCTTCTAACTTTTTGTTAGTCTTCTCATCCATTTCTTTAAAGGGGTTTTTTACATCCTCTTTAATGGTCTCTATCACTTTCATAATGTTATGTTTAAGGTCGATTTCTTCTACTTCTTCTGGATTAGGTTGTTCAAGTCTTCCTGTTGCATATTCACTGGATCCCAGTGTTATCATGTTGCTTTTCAGGTTGTTGGAGGAATTCTTGCATTGGTGCATGCCTATCTCTTCCTTTGAATGCAGTCTGGGGTGTCTTGGTGGGTTGGTCTGATTTTTGTTATGGCTAACTCTGTACTTGGGGATTTTTCTTGTTCTGCCCTTTCTTAGGTCCCCTCAGTACTGGAGTTGGCTCTCAGATCCCTTCCTCCCTGAAGTAGGCTGTGGTGGTGGATCTCAGGACCCTCTCTGAATGGGTCTGCTGGTACTGGATCAGGGCCATTTGCTGGTCAAGGACCTTGCAGATAAAAGGGCAGGCTTGGTATATGTCTCCAGCTCCATGAAACAAAGGAACCCCTGCAACCTTGCACTCACCACTTTGTCCCCACAGCCTCAGCCCTGAAGCAGGCTGAGTTGGGAGATCATGGTACCCCGCAAATGGAAAGGGGTGCTTAGGGCAAGCTGGGGTGGGATAAATATAAAAGCCAGTAGCCAGGAAGAATCCCCAATGATTGGCCAGAAAGTTTAGGGGATTGGAGGGTTCTTGTACTCCCTTCCCGTGGCTTCAGGGCACCCGGGCGGGGGACATATCCCTCCAGATGGATCTGCTCTACTGCTCTACAGGTTTTTTTTTTAGCCTAAAATAAACTAATGGCAAAAAAGATTGCATTACATATCATCAGCTGAGTATGAAATGTTTGCTGTGAAATTCGTGGCTGTGACTAACAAAGCCTTTTAAAACATAAGGGAACAAAAAATATAAGACTAGAACTTAAATGGTAATAGAAGGATAGAAAAGCCCAGGTAATGGAAATAACAGAGGCATTTGAGGGAAGTTTATACCAAAGAGCGGGCATGTGGCTCAGCAGTAGAGCATTGGTTTCGCATGCCTGAGGCCCTGAGTTTGAGGCATAACACACACACACACAGACACACACACACACACACACACACACACACACAAAGTATTGGAATAGAAGAAACCTACTGAGTATAGTACTAGCTGGGCCTATAGGGCAGGGCTATTCACAACTGCTGACAGAGAATAAATAAGACAGAGAGTTTTCAGAAAAGAAATAACATTAACCATTCCCTGCTCTCCTACTATTCTGCAATTGTTCTCACCCAATGTCTTTCACTACACACACAGCAGAGTGGAGTCTCCATCTTAGAAACACTTGGAAAAGAAAAGATGAAAGAAAAAAAAATAACTGGCTTATTCTATTGGACATTTCTTCCCAAGAAATGGAAGGAATATGACAAGCCTTTGGGGAATATGACAAGCCTTTGGGGAATGTGACAGGCCTTTGGGAAATATGACAAGCCTTTGGGGAATATGACAGGCCTTTGGGAAATATGACAAGCCTTTGGATGACTTTTATCTAAAGCAGTGAGGAAGTTGTTCTCTTAGGCCCCTCTTATTAAATGTTGTGAGTAAAGCCCGGTGCACTTAAATGCACATTTTCTTAGATGGAGTTGCTTCAAGTTTGTTACAAATTGACTGAAATGTTTAAAATGACTGAAAAAGGAACTGAAGACACATTTTGAGTTTCCAATAATTATCAGAAATGGCACTATGATATCTATGTGAGTGTAAGGACTTGGAGACCAGCAATGAACTCTGCCAGTTATCATGTTGAAGACAAAGACTTGAGGTAAACTGTGTTGTTTTGTTTTGTTTTGGGGGGGCGGGGGAACTATTGTAGTTTTTTTAAAAGAGGGGCCCCCAAATATTCATGAATTTGATTTTTTTGGTCCCTAGTCAGTGAACTGTTTGGGAAGGATTAGGAGGTATGATCTTGTTAGAGGCGGTATATCACTCTGGGTGGCCTTTGAAGTTTCAGGAGTCCAAGAGATAAGCTCTTGGCTACTGCTGCCATGCTTCCTGCCATGATAGTCAGGGACCCACCTTCTGAAACTGTGACCATCAAATAAATTCTTTCTTCTATCAATTGCCTTAGTCATAATATATTATCACAGTGATTCAAAAGTGATTAAGACAGACACCTTGTATCATAAGTTTTTATCAAAGGATTTGTTAAAGGTCAGACGCTCCTGAATTTTTACAGTGAGAGCTACAGAGTTGTTCATGTTTCTTTTCTTTCAGTCTGTGCTGGAAAGTGTAATACTTGTGCAAGGGAAAAAGAAGGAGATGCTCTTTGGAGTTATTTGGGCTACAGAGATCACTTCATTTCCTGATATAATTGATTTTTTGTGCCTAATTTACCTAAAATCTGAAAGACCTTTTAAGGGACATTGTTGACCTTTTATGTAAAAACAAAATATATATGGGATGCATTTTCTATAAGTGACTGAACTGTGAAGAATCCATAGAGAGTGGAAATCTGATTGTGATCGTCCGGTCTGTGCTGCATATCTAGCAGGTTCTAACACTATAATTCCCATGGTCCCGAACCAGGGTAAAACCTAAAATTTTGGATTTTATAAAATGTCCTCTCTATAATGCTGTCACGCTGTCCTGCTATCACGTTCAGACCCCATTGCACACAGGATTACATCCCCAAACTACTGTTACTGAAACATTTCAGGCATTCAGTGAAGTGGCAGTGAACGCACTGGGTTTTCTGATTCCTCCACCTACAACATTCTGCTGCTCTTTATACTCAGGTTCAAAGTTAACTTGTAGAGATGATCTCAAACTTCATGAAATTCTTTATAAGTCATTGACCTCAATGGATCACCTCCCTACTATTCAATGCCAGTAGGTACATCTTTGAAAACGGACTTGTAAAAACATGCCAAATAATACAAAATTTCAAATTGATAAATGATGTAGGTATTATTAATGTATGTTAAATGGTTTCTGAAATGCCCTGAGTACCAACCAGTCTGGGGCCAACACATTGGGAGTTCAAGAAATATGTTAATAATTTTTATTTACAAGTCATCAAATATTTTTTTGGCTTTGGTGCTTTGATTCAGAGGTAATTTCAGATTTAACAAGGGGTAGTTGCAATGGAACATCAATCACTGTGAATAAGCAGTATCCTGATTTCTTTCTGAGCCTTAGTCTTCAATAAGATCTTAATTCAAACTGCTCTCCTGTGGGAAAGGACTCACTGTGTCCTTTTTAAGACAGGCTTTGTGAAACTTAACTTCCCTCACTCAAAAGCATTACTTGGGTTCAAATCTTAGTCTTCCTTACACCACTGCCTCTCTCATTTGTGGTTGACTAAGGTAACCATACCCAACCTGGAATAAAAACGAATTTCTGGATATTTGTGTTTACCTTACTGCAACCATCCTCTCCTCTTTTAACAGGAGAGCCCAAAGCAGGTGTGAACCATCGCCTCATGTTTCTATGTACACTGCTTCTGAACTTCTTGGTCTACTATCTACACTGCACAGTGCTATAATAGTCATAGGAGAGTAGAATGGACTGAGAGGTGCAGCTGCTGTCAGCTGGCCTGAAATCCCCTGAGATGAACCAAAATCTGCTTTGATATACTTGACAAAGTTCACGGGAAACAAATCCAGTTTGACTAGATAAACAAAAATTTAATCAAATTTTAGAGTAACCAGCTGATAGAAATGAAGTAAAAAACTGAAGACTACATAAAATTGTAATACAAGAGTAAAGAAACAGTGCTTAAGAGTGATTTTAGAGGTTTTTCACTTAGCAATTGGGGAAATAGACATTTGATAATAAATACCATCCTTCACATAAAAATGGGAAAATTAGAGACAACAACCATGTCATTCTTAGATGCCTGGGGAGCATGCAGCCTAAATTTCTTATGCTATGGAATTGTCCAAGATTCTTGAAAGAGAAATTTGCCAATACCCATCAATATTGACAATGCACAGAGCTAGTAAACTTAGTGACTCCACTTCTAGGAATTTATCCCATAATAATAATGTGATCCCAGGGCACTGAGACACATGTATAAGAAATATTCAATGTAAAAGCACTAAAAATAGAAAATTTGGAGAAGGAGACTAAGTAACCATCAGAGTGGTAAGTGAAGAAATAGTAATACCATTAAACATATCCTTAATAATTAAAAATTGTTGCAAATATGTACTAAACTACAAAAATATTTATGATATAGTATAAACAGTTGTATTATAAAATAATAACTACATTATGGCAATTATGGTAAAATGTTTTATATAATATATAAGTATACTTGAATTTATTTAGATAAAAACTCTAAATATTTACAGCATAAATTGAAACTGATATGATCCTTGAGAAAGTGAAAACATAGACTGGAGTAATTATTTCAGTGCTCTTTTTATGCCTCTTTTCTCTATATTCTTCCCTAATTATATCTCTTTCATAAAGAGGATATGATCATATAATTTGGGACAAATTTGCAACCTCAGATGCTTTTAAATTGCTGATGTATTAATTGGAAGATCAAACTCCCACAGTCTTAATTTGTTTCTACATTCATTTATTTTGAAACAAAATTTTCTAACTAAAGCCAGACAGACATGAAACTCACAATCCTTCTTGCACAGTCTCTTGAGTTCTAGATTATTGGCATTGTCATAACTTTAATTAAAAGGTGTTCATTTAAATTTATGTGTTTTAAAAAATAGTTTCGGTTTATTCTTTGAGAATGTCATGCATACATTTTGATCATTTCTCTTCCTATCCCCCAACTCTTTTCAGATCTTCCCCTACCTCCCCATTAACCCAACTTTACATTCTTTCTCTTTTAAAATGGGGCATCAGTTTGAGTTATTTATTTATTACATGATATGAAAATCTATTAAAGTGACAGCAAAAATTACAAATTAACAGTTTTAAATTTCCATACAAATTTGTGGTATTTTGGGGGGGGGTTGAGACAGGGTTTCTCTGTGGCTTTGGAGCCTGTCCTGGAACTAGCTCTTAGACCAGGCTGGTCTCGAACTCACAGAGATCCGCCTGCCTCTGCCTCCCGAGTGCTGGGATTAAAGGCGTGCGCCACCACTGCCCAGCCTAAATTTGTGGTATTTTGAAGGGGAATGTTCCTCATAGTATCATATGTTCAAATGATTAGTCTCCATTTGGTAGAACTGTTTGGAAAGGAGTAGGAGGGTGACCTTTTGTTGAGGAGGTGTTTCACTGGAGACAGGCTTTGAGATTTCAAAAAGCCCCCATCATTCCCAGTGTCTCTCTGCCTCATGGTTCTGCATGGATGTGTGAGCTGTTAGCTGCTGCTCCAGAGCCATGCCTGATTGATAGTTAAGATTCCTCTTGCCATGATAGACATGAACTTTAACCCTTTGGAACTGTGAGCCCAAAATTAAATATTTTCTTTTATGAATTGCTTTGACTATAGTGCCATATCACAGCAATATAAAAGTAGCTAAGGTCAAAATTATTGAAATAAACAAAACTATCACCATCAATCTATACAGAAATATTTGATCATGAAGAGAGAAAGAAAGAAAAATAAAGTTTTCTGTCCAAAAATTTCTTTATTTTTTTCCTGAAATGGTTTTTTTTCTAGTTCATTCCCCCTACAATTCAAAATGTCATGGAGACACAATGTGCAATGTAATCTGATGAGAAGAAAATAATTAAGTTCACTTCCTTCTCTTTCATGTTATTCGTGCTTCTGAAAGTTGGGTATGAGTCTCTGGAAATGAAGTTACATTGCCGGCTGCACACAGATGGCCGCTAGAGCAGAACAAAACAGGTCTTGAGTCTGATGAGCGCCTAAGCCTGCAAATATCCACTGTTTTGCCAACCCCTCTCATCCTTCCAGCAAGTGCACTCATGGTGCCTCCTGACTCCTGTCACCTCCTAGCCCAGTAGGTTTTCGTCACTCAGTGAGGCCTCGAAGCTCCCAGGGATGCTCACAATTTCCCTTACCTTCTGGTGTCTCAATTGGATGTGCATTCTCAGAGAAACTCTGTGAGATCTCCTTCCTTGTGTTCTCCCTAAGTAGCTCCCTTACTCCCCGACAGTCTGGAATGTCTGTGGTTACCTCGTAAGTTTCTTGGTTATTGTCTTGCGAGCAGTACTAAGAAGAGGAATTTATGCACTCTATATTCAAGAACATGTTCACTTCTCCTTCTGTTTTGGCTTGGAACTTGTCTTTGAGGTAGGCGAACCATAAAATAATAAAAGGAAGTGATGATAAAATTACTTGAATCTCTTTTAGAAAGCAAAAATAAAAAGGATAAAAGCAAAATGTAGAAAAGGATAATGGTTGGCTGGGCTTGGGGTTTCTCTTGAGTTTTCTTCAACGTAGATGTGTAATGCTTTTGTCATAACCACAAAAAACATGGCAGTTGAGCAGGAGCAGAAGCTAATCGGTGCAGGCAGGATCTGAGCTTGGGCAGTACATGTATTAATTTCAAGAGGCAGTGCATGTACTAATTTTAAGGAGGAAAATTCCTATGATGAAGACGTTTTTTATGAACCACCAGTTAGCACAATCTTCAACAACATTAGTGTCCTGAATTACACATACACAGGCAGTAAGAATCCAAAATGAAGGGTATTTGTACTTTTATATGAATAGAAAACAGAGCAAATCACAGCTATTTTGTGCTCGTAAATGTACGTTAGAGATCAGCACTCATGTGCTCATGTGCGGGCACATTTGAATAACCCTTTCTGAGACTCTTCTTTTCCAGTGGTTTAGAATTAGAATTAGTGAAAGGGCTAATTGGTAATCATATTTAGAACCTGTAGGTGAGAATTTTGAATATTAATGAAATCCATATTGTATTATTATTTTACTTTCTACTATAAGGGTTAATTTTTTCACAGGTGAAATAAATGTTCAAAATATGTGATTAACCAGAACACTATTTAGTCACCCGAACTCTTGCACTAGAAGAAGGCTGGGCACTCTTTCTCTAATTAGCCATTTTCAGAGAACCCTTTGACCTGGTGATCTTTGCTAAAACTGAGTTTTCAGAATTGTTTTGTTTTCTTTGGTTTGGTTTTGTTTGGTTTCACTTTAGAATGACTCTGTCAAAGTAGGTACTTATGAGAGTGCTGGAAGACAGGGATTTTTTTTTCTTACTAGAATGTGTTGTTCTTGCTGACTAGCATATTATTATAGTTTGTCTAAGATTGTTAATGTAAAATATCATCTAACTAAGACTCTTGAAATAATCACATATTTTAACCTATTATTCATCAAAATGCTTCGAATTTGCTGATAGACCAAAGATACACATTCTTTTATCTAGACAAGGGTGGATCCCATGAGGCACAACCTTGTCCTGAGGAGGATATATTGGGAAGAAGAAAGATTACAGCAGGGGGAGAGAAGATGAGAAGAGGAGATTCCTGTTGAAGACCAAGGCAATTATTCTTCCATGTACACTGGGCTACAGGAGGCTGTAGACCATTTCCAGATAAACGATTTTTGTGACTTAACCATTAGTTGAAGCAAATCACCCCCTTGTTTCCCTCCCTGCCAGGGAACAACGCACACTGATGCCCATACAAAGTGAGAGCTCAGACCCTGGCTCTTTCATGTCTCGGCTGCAAACAACTCAGAAGGACCAGTGCAGTGCCAGCTCTCACCAGGTTCTTGTGAAACAGCATCAGCCATAGAGGTTTACCTTCTCCATCTGCCCAGTCCTGCTGCTTCACACACACCCCACCCCTCCCCACCCGAAATGGTATCCATTTACTTCTCCTGCCTGGTTTCCAAATGAATCTCCTCTTGTATGGACTGCCAAACTGAGCATACTTCCAATTCACATCCTGCACACATTGACTTCTGAACTTGTTTTAAGAGAGTCTAAGCCAAGAAAGAACAGTAACCCTTGTGACTTTCTGTACCCATTACTGTGGTTTCACAACTGTAACTTCAAAGGGAACAGAAACAGTTCAACTAAAGTCATTATGAGACTGAGATTTTCTTTGCATTTAAGAAGGAACCAATTGGGTATACTAGCCTTAATCCAGGCACTTGCACACTAACATGATATGCGGTAACATTAAAAGTACTGTGGCAGTGGGATCATAGTGGCAATGATGTTGTTTGTATTTGGCACTGTGGGATAGCTCAAAAGTTGTTCTATTCTGCTTGCTAACTCCAAGGTAAGCAGAAGGGATGGAGGAAAACCTCAGCTGTGGTTTCCAAGAGCACTGTGTTTAAATACATGGGAAGCATCCCCTGAAGGCTCCTAAAAACAGTTGGCAAGTAGAGGAAGAAAGTGGTGTAAGTTAAAGCTTTGCCAGGGAAATGTGATTTGGGTGGGAGCATGACCGAATTTATACTCCTTGGATAGTGTGGCCTGGGGAGACACTAGCTAAGACTCAGGGCTTCTTTTAGTATATTCCATCTCTCTATTAAATTCTATTTCCTGCACCTTCAGAGCATATAATTCCACATAATACTATTGGCTCTCTTTGATCCATGTGAGTGGAAGGATGAATTCTCTGCTCCCCCTCCCCCACCAGCTCTTCTGTTGCCCAAGGCGCAATCAATTTCAATATTCAGGGGAAACAGACCACACAGGATCTATGGCCTCCCAGCAGGGACCTGACATATTAACTGTTGTAATGCCTCTAATTCAAGCTATTTACTTTGGGATCGGCCTGTCTCTCTTGCTCATCATTTTAACCTATACTTCAGCTGTGTCATGACTATTTAGAGTGATGGGGGTGATCCTCAGGGCACAGTCATGAGAAGTCTGATGAGGGAACAGCTACAGCAAACCCTTGTCGCTTCAGGGTAATGATGACTAATGCTATTCACGTCCCTCACCCCTACACTGAAGGCTTCTCTTGCTTTTTAAATTGACAACTGTCAGAGGGAATGAGACTCTGCTGGTGTCATGACTTGATGAATTGGTCCAGTGGAGGCACCCCTTCTTGTCATGAGCAGAGACAAGTGAGCGGAGAAAAGAATAGCAGAAGAGGGGGAATGGAGAATGGGAGGGCTCTCTGGGGAAAAAATTGAGCATGGAGAGATGGGTAATATCCTCAACCAAATGTTGCTGTGTTGATTCAAATGTTAGAGCTTTTGTGACCAAGAAATGAGCTATTGTGATTACCTCACCACATGCATGTGTTAAAGAAAAAACCATACTCAGTGGTTTATACCAAGCCAGACCAGAGTCAGGAAGAATTTGATCAGGACCATCATGATGGGTGCAAGAACAGCTAGCTGTCAATGGGTCATGCAGTGAGGGAGAAAGATAAAGTTCAATCTTTAAACACAGCGTGGACTAGAGAAATTTAAAACCAGTGATCAGAATGGGAATTACTATAGGAAAGGGTGTTGTCCAGGTGAATTTGTCTGGCAGGGGCATGCTGAAGTGAAGCCAAGGCAATCAGACATCACGTAAGAACAGTGGCAGGAATTCCAATAAGCCCCTTTACTAAAGCTCGTTTTACAAAGAAGTATACAGAAGGCTTAGGAACTTTTGGAGCCTTTCTGAAGTTACAGCCAGTACTCCATCCTATGTCACAGACCTAAACTACTCAGCCTGGTGTCTTTTTAGAAAGCCTCTACTAGAAGAAGGAAGTAAACAGGGTAACATTGTGGTAGATGGTTTCAGAGAGGCAACCCTTCTCTTTGAAACGGCCCAGAACCTGCAACAGATTACTGACCTTTTGCATTCATCATTAACCACAATGGAAGTACACTCTCTGGAGCAACATCTTTCTAGACCATCACTGTTGAGTTGATAGTGACACCAAATTATGTTCACATTACAATAGTGGACACATGTAACATTAGGACTGAATGTAGAAGAAATCAGAAGCAAGTGCCTCTTCTCTTTAACGTATGACTTAATTGTCTTAGAGGAGAGAATTTTTGAGACATTTACTTATTTTTAAAAGTGCTTTTGTTTAAGCTATGAAAACTTCTAGATTTTTTTTTTTTTAGAAAGCAAGCAAATTCCAAATCTGGCTTAGCAGAGTATTTTGTTTGCAGAGTAGAATGGCACTAGTAAATATTAGTAGCCAGGATCACTTATGTTTCCTTTTAAAATAAATGGTCAGAAGTTAATATTTTTATTACATGATGAAAATTTCTGATTTAAAGGTTTTTAAAATCAATTTTGATGTTAAACTCGTCGTGGAAGGCCATTATTAGGAGAAGTGGTTAATGTGTTAGAGTTCAGAAAAACCTCTACTTAACTGCTCATCTTGGAACAAGTTCTGGGTCAAAAGTGATTCCCCATCAAGATGAGGAAAGCCCTGAAGGCAGCTGGTCCAACTCCCAGTGGTTTTGGTTGGGTAGAGTTCCAGGTGGCCAAGATGTTGCTGACTAGGGTGAATGCTGAAATCATGATCTAGAATTATACTCTGTCAGTCATGGAGGAAACTCAAAACCATAGACTAGATTTAGAAGAAATCCAACAACAGGGGTGACTGAAGTCAAGGACAGACTTTCCAAGACTGTTTAACTCTCTGCTGTCCTTCAGCATAGGTAGAAATGAGGTGGGGCAGGAAGGGGTAGATAAGCTCCTTCTGCTTACATTGGTGGCTGGGGTTGCTAAATCTTGGCTCATCTTTAGTGGTGACAATACTTGTTATTGCTTACTGGCTGAACCACAGAAGAAAATACAAAAGAAAATCACTACATCTTGTTTGTTAGCCTTCCGTTCTGGAATATAAGCTTTCTGAGGAGGGAAAATTTCCTTTTATAGGATGCTATTTCCTGTTCCAACCATATGTTTGGTGATAGAGAATAAAGATTTAATAATCTCAAATTCATATAATTATGCAACCACACTACTAGAAATAGTGGTGACAAGAATCAAAACTAGGTCCGAACACAGTGTGTGAAACAGCCTCCTGTGCTACCCAGCTCCTGTCTTTGCCTTTGGGCTCCTGATCTAGGCATATACTCCTGAAATGAGTAAAGACCTAGAGAGAAGTGGGAAAGGGTCAGCTCACAAAGGTTGCAAGTGTGAACTTTTCTATGCTTTGGCATAGAGACACATGATCTCTCAGAAGTCAGGTGATTTGGATGTGAAGTGTACTTCAAACCAAACAGGGATAAAATCCCCTAGTGCATGAAAATAAAAACTTGAATGCATAGAGACTACTACATGTTTTACATATTACACATATGACTAATAAAGGCAATCAAAACACCAATTCAGACTCTCGTTCAACAGTGGTTCTGAGCCCTAGCTGGATATTATAATAACTCAGAAATTCATATTCAGTTCCTCTGTTACCAGTCTCAAATGATGGTATTTGTAAAACAGAGGCAGATGTAAATGCAGCCAGAAGCAACCATTCTGCATAATTTAGTCTTTCAATGAACAACTCATGTAGTCAGGTATATACAGGACTGATAAATTTTCTTGCCTGAGCAGCCATCAACCAATTACAATACAATATTTTTAAAGTTCCCGCCATATTTTTCACAGGGGCTCTTAATTTTAAAGGCATCTTATAAGTACTTTGCCAATCTCTAATATTTGCAAATCTGAAAATGTAATTGAGTGCATGCCCATTTTCTTCAAAACTAACCACATATGAAATAGAAAGCTTGTCTAATTAACCTAAGAGTTATTTAGACTAAAAAAAAAAAGATGAATTAACAGTATGTTCATTCATTCAGTAGTAAGTTCTATGATTTCCTTCAAGCCAAGGGAGAATATTGACAACACATTTCCTTTGAACACCAAGCAAATGGAGATTCTCCTCACTGCCCTGTAGACTTTCCCCCAAAAGACTTGGCTCAAGAGGGCCGAATTTGACAGCTACCAAAGCTGCTTTTTTTTTTTTACATGATTTCCAAAAAGTAAAATAGAATGTGTAGAGTCATTTAATATTGGGAGAAGTCCTTATCAGTCAGTTACACTTTGTTAACAATTTTAGAATTCCTTAAGCACAGGGGTCCAGAAATGTCTAGTGGTTTAGCATTCTTCAGGCATGTTAGATAACCTGTGTTTTCTGGTGATACAGGGGAAGCACCCATCCAGGGTCTGTGTAGAATCCCCACTGTTCTGTCCCTAGATATCTGAAGCATTCGGCCTTTCAGGTGATATGTTGGGGGAAGAGGAAGAGACTGGCAATTGTTTGAGGGCTTTTCACTATGCAAATGACACAAAGTTACTCATGTTTCCCTTGCATGACCCATTCCTCTTTGCAATCAGAATGGGAAATACAGACAATAAACACAGAATTTAGTGAGCAACATGTTGACTGAGGTTTCTGTCCCACCCTATACTGCAGCCATTCATCCCCAAAGAAACACACAGAGGTCTACATTAATTATAAACTTGTTGGCCTATTAGCTCAGGCTTCTTATAACTCTTATAACTTATATTAGCCCATAATTCTTGTCTGTGTTCACCATGTGGCTTGGTACCTTTCATCAGTGAGGCATTCTCATCTTGCTTCCTGTGTGTCTGGCTGCCTCTGAGAAGATCAAGACTGCATCTTTCCTCTTCCCAGAATTCTCCTGTTCTCATTGCCCCACCTCTACTTCCTGCCTGGTCATCTGGTCTATACTTCCTGCCTTGCTACTGGCCAATCAGCATTTTATTAAACAAGTACAAGAAACAAATCTCTACAGGGTGAAACCATTGTCCCACAGCCGCAACATTCTCTCTTCCATGTCTTGGTGCTTCACAAAATTATTACTCAGGTTGGTGTCCTTCAACCCTTGAAATAAAGTTGCTCTGCTTTTTTTTTTCCTCAGAAATGGAAGAAAATTCTTCTCCTTTGCTTGTGTTTTCCATAGGGGCCATGGAGGGACTGTTTAGAAGGCATTGTTGATTTCCACCAAAACAGGTGAAAGGTACTTAAATCTATTTGTCCCTTCATTTATTCATTGTGGATTATTCTCTAGAATTTATTAAGATAAGCTAACAGAGTATACCTTACACAAACTTATACCTACATTTGCCGTCTTTTAAAAAATAATTTATTTTCATTTTTGCTTAAGTGTATGAGAATGGATGTTGTATGTATGTGAGTGCTCACAGAGAACAGAAAACGGCATCAAAAGCCCTGACACTGGAGTTATAAGCTAGTTGTGAGCCCTTGGACACAAGTGATAGGAACCAAATCCCAGTCCTCTGCAACAGCATCAATCCTTTTAAAAACTGAAACATTGCTCTACCTAAATCAGTACTCTTTTGAATGCCTTTCCATTTACAGTACAGAACTGACATTAGAAGGTCCTTTAAATGTACCAGATTTTACATGGTTCAAGAAAACCTGTATTTGTTTCATTTTGTTTTTGTTTTGTTTTGCTTTATTTTTTTACTCTTTTGAGGTCCATCATCCAACTCCCAAATAAATACAGAGACTTATTCTTTTTTTTGCTTATTAATTCTTACTTATGAATGTCTGGTCTTAGCTTGTTTCTAGCCAGCTTTTCTAACTTAAATTATCCTGTTTCCCTTTACTATTTATTGCCCCTGTGCTTTTTACCTCTCTTTATTCTATATATCTTCCTTTCATTCTTACTCCGTGGCTGGCTGTGTACCTAGGTGCCTGGCCCCTGGCGTTCTTCTCTCCTTCTCCTTTTCTCACTCCTCCCTTTGCCCTTGAGACTGTATTTCTCCTCCTATTTATTCTCTCTGCCTAACAGCCATGACTGTCCTTCTCTCCTGCCTAGCAATTAGCCATTCAACTCTTCATTACACCAGTCAAGTGTTTTAGACAGGCAAAGCAACACAGTTATACAGAGTTAAATAAATGAAACATAAAAGAATGCAGCACATTTTTGCATAATTAAACAAATATTCCACAGCATAAATGAATGTAACACATCTTAAACTAATATTTCACAACAAAAAACCCATGAGGAAGAATTAACAAGACCATTTTGAAAAAGAAGTATTACGTTATATTTTTCCAGATTGCTGAAAGATAAATTCTCAGTAAACTCTGCCCTGAGATGCCATGGAGAGAAAATGGGAGTTCCTTTCACAGCCTTCCTATCTGGCAACACTTCTTCCCAGGAACAATCTTCTCTTCATAGAAGTAGTGAGGCCAACAGAATGCAAGCAAGTCAGGCTATACGATAACTTAAAGAAGAACTTAGTAAAATATTCATCATTAAATGGGAAATGCATGGTCAAACTTCTTTGAAAGCTATTGACAATAGCTTTCCACTGTGACAATAAAACCCAAGATCTTCACTAAGGGCAGATAATTTCTTAAGGAAAAAAAGAAGAATTTTTAAGGAAAAAATAATTTAAAAAAACATTGAACAAGTTCTTATTTTTTTAAATCAGTTTACACCTAAATGTATATAAAATCTGTGTTTATTGCAAATAAGCATGACTTTTTAAAAACTATGTACCAATCTACTAATGAATGTCATTATTGCATATTGTACCTTATAGAAAGCAAATCATTATTACTGTAAGTTATTAAAATGCTTTGTGAAACAACATTACTTTATAAATTTAGTAAAATATTCATCATTAAATGTGAAATGTATAATATATATATATACACTTTTCTGGATAAATATTTAAACCAATTTATTCATATCAACGTTATGTGTGTTGGTTAATCTAGCATGAATATCAAGTTCAATAAATTGTGAGCCACCTAGGAGACTTGGGCATTTCTATGAGGGCATGACCAGAGATAATAGATCAGGAGCGGTCTGACTTAATGGTTTGCTCCATTGATGTATGCAAAGGGGGAATAGAATATAGGGATGTGATAGAACTTTAACACACGGGGCCTCATTAGAGGAATTAACTCACCAAAAATATGACCTCCAAAAGTACATCCGTGCTATGCCATTCATGTCACCTTTCTGCTTCCTGAGCACTTCTGATCTCTCTCTCTCTCTCTCTCTCTCTCTCTCTCTCTCTCTCTCTCTCTCTCTCTCACACACACACACACACACACACACACACACACACACAGAGATGGGGGAGGGAGAGATAGAGAGAGAGAGAAAGAGATGACATTCTATCCTCTCCTAAGACCCTACAGATGGATTGAGAGTTAGCCTGGATTCAGGTAGACTGGGACTTAGGCCTCAGAAACAATGAGACAAAATGAGTATTTTCTATTTTAAAATTACTTCTCTCAGGTATTTGTCACAGTGCTAAAGGTACGACAAAATACTAGGTAAAAATAAACCATAAAAATATCTCACTGGAACAACTCTAAACAAAAGACATCTGATGCCACTGGAAATACAGTGTGTTACATTTACAAAGTTTTCAAAACCATCCACTTCACTGGGCAGTGGGGACACATGCCTTTAATCGCAGCACTCGGGAGGGAGAGGCATGTGGATCTCTGTGAGTTCGAGGCCAGCCTGTTCTACAAGAACTAGTTCTAAGACAGGCTCCATACCTATAGAGAAACCCTGTCTCTAAAAAAAAAAAAAATCCACTTCTTTTTAATACATATTTAGAAAACTGTCTTGTTTTCAATTACAGAATGCACATTTAAACACCTTAGGAAGCTATTAAAGCAGTGATGATGAAGCCCCACCTCAGCCACTTGAGTTGGAATCCCAAAGGATGAGGCCCACACACTGCTATGACTTCAGTGTCCCCCCCCCCGAGATTTGAATGTGCAATCAGACTTGGCAACATGACACAGGGTGGCTGACAGAGGGTCATTCTTTGTGTGCTGATTGCAATGCCTTCCCTACAGACTCCATATCCTTACATTCTCTGCCCTTTATAACAGTGTAAGTGCACATGGCATGGGAGTTCTGGGAAGTTGGAGCCAATGGCTGATCCTTATTGGGATTTCCACAGCTCTAAGGAGGCACAGGGCAGATACTAGGTGACTGAGTGGCACACAGTCTGATCATCTGAGAACTCTAATTTCAGATTTTTAATCTCACCACTTCCTAGAGCCTATTTTAATGGAGTAACAAATAAGATGAGAAGCGGGCCAGAGGACTATGTGGGGTCCTTGTATAGGGTCTCTAACTTCATCATTGGGGGCTCCACCTTCATGGTCTAGTCACTTACTGAAGGTTTCTCTGCATAAGAGCACTAGAATATAAGTTAGAATGTCAATATATAATTTTTCAAACCATTACTTTGGATATCTGTGATCAAATGTACAGTCCATGTATCTGCTTAACCCTGAGGAGACAGAGCAAATCCTTCCTTCACAGCTGTAGACAAGTCACTAAGAGTACTTTTACAGTGTAATTGTTCCTACATCAACTCATCTGACTAACATAGTAGAGGAATTACCATATACTCACAATCTCTATGCTATTTACAGCTTCAAATTCCAGAACCCACATAATACCAGTTATGAAAGGGTGTGTTTATAATCTCACTGCTCCTAATGTAGATAGATAGGCAGTAGAGACAAGTGAGTATCCAGACGCCAGTGGGTTAACTAGCCTTGTATACATAACAGTGAACAGCAAAAGAGAGACCCTGTCTCAGACAAAATGCAAGGCAAGGACAGACACCTGGGGCTGTTTTCTGACTTCCACATGAGTACCATGATAAGTTGTACCTATGTGTGCGCGTGTGCGCGCGCGCACACACACACACACACACACACACACAGGGAGAGAGAGAGAGAGAGAGAGAAAGAGATTTGTAATAGAAAGTCATATTTTTTAATTATCATTTGATGGAATCTCCACCATTGTTGTGTGGCAGTTACACAGGTCACAGAGACTTCTTGTCACCTGCTTTGGATCAGAGACAGTCCAACCTAACTCACTGAGCTGCCTGCAGCTCCTGTAGAAGAACTCTAGAGATTCTGTTTCTGTGAATTATTACACATAAGATTTTTTTTAAGTTCTGTTTTCAAGTACCTTGAGTCAGCTAAGGTTCAGTTACAGATGAGCATAAAATCCCACGACCTCTGCTGGCATATGCTAGTCTGGCTACCCCCCAAAACAAAACATTTAGAGTAAAAATTATTGAGAACCAAGCTTGCCTAAGGACCCACAGACAAGCTCGTGTGCCTGAAAACTTAAAAATAAACAGCCTGTTTAACATGGAGGAAAACTGAAAGCATAGCCTTTACTGAAAAGTAGACAGACATAAGTGGCAGATGGTGAATAAAGATTATATGCTGTGGAATAATCTTCTTGTACACTGTCAAGATATGTCACTCAAATTGGTTTAATAAAACACTGATTGGTCAGTAGCCAGACAGGAAGTATCGGAGGGCAACCAAACTAAGGATAATGGGAAGGAGAAGGGTGGAGTCAGGAGATGCTGGCAAAGGCAGAGTGAACAAGATGGTCAAACTGTACTAAGAAAAGGTACTGTCAGTTGGCAGAGCATAAATAAGGAACATAAGTTAACTTCAAATGTGAGAATTAGCTAATAATAAGCCTGAGCTATTAGTAGAGCATTTATAAGTAATATTAAGCCTCTGTAGTAATTTGGGAAGCAGCTGTCAGGTAGCTGGGACCAAGCAACTCTAAGACGGGAAAATTCTACCTACATTGTACTACCCTGATTTCCAATGAGACAAAGAAGGAGGGGACCTGCAGGGTTATAAACACTGTCCCCTGCTCTCTCAGTTCACCGCTTTATCTGGATTGGCCATAAAATAACCTGCTTTGCTTAGCTATTCTCAGTCTCCAATGGTTGTTGTTATCAGTGGGGGAGTTCCTCACTCCTCACATTCTTTATGCTGTGGTAGGCTGTTACACATTGCGTTTGAGTGAGTCATCTCTACTCTGTAGGTAACACCTCACCCATATGAATGTAAGTAACCTCAATAAATCCTGGTTCATTAAGTTGGACTCTGACGGAATCATTCCTTTGTTCTGTCATAGTGTCCTATCTAGGGTGAGTAGACATTTATTCATGTTTCCCCAGGAAAAGTTTCATGAAAGCATATTGCTAGAAATCATGCAATTATGAAATAAAAAAACACTTGAATTTAGAACTGTCTCTAATGTCTCTAATGTTTAGTTAATAGAGGATAATCTTAGACAGGTTTTAAAAGAAGTAATAAGCTTAGAAAAGAGTGAACCAAGAAACTCTAAACTCTCCTGGAGGTATCTCACCAATGACCAGGTTTATCTTACCAAGAGACTGAAACAAGAGATTGTGTAAACAGCATCTTAGCAATTACCACCCTGTATACTCATTTTCATTACTACTTGAATGTAGTTCACTGGCTCCCCAACTGTATCAAGATAGCTACTCAAATTATGTAAGGGCAGAGAATACATTTGTTGTAGAAACCCCAGCAACTAGCACATAGCGATTGCCATTTTAAAATGTATTTTCAATGAAGAAATATTCTGACATCCTTTGTCAAAATCTCCATATGAAATGGAGGAGCTGCCTTACAGTCTACTGTGATCTGAAATACACAGTAGAAACTCAATGACATTTGTGCAGACCTCTCATGGAACCCCCAAACCCACATATTCTCTTATACCACATCCCCCCTGGCCCTTTTCAACTCCATCTTTAAAACGCTCCCATGTTAACAATCTGTGGCAGTTTCCTCTCTACTTAGGATGCTTCCATCCATGCCAGGGACCCAGAGTTTAGAGTCTCCAGGGCCCATGTGATGGTAGGGACAATAAACTTAAGGATACATCTTGTCATCTTTACAACCCACAGCAGCACAAAGCACAGGATTGGTTTCACTTTCTGACGTCAAGGAATTAAAATGATAGAAGACCTGACAAGTATCCTGAGTGATTTAATGAGGAACCTCCTCTACTGCAACAGAGACCTAAACAGGTCCCCTTTTCACCTTTCTAT